>SEYY01020993.1:32500-47500 GCA_009176605.1 Armadillidium nasatum
TCATAAAATTTTTGAACATACATATTACCTATCAGTATTCATTTGAGGGTTTGAGAGCTGAAAAATTTCGTAGTTAATTAGCCTGATCTTATCGCAACACCGTCTCAAAGGGGAAAGTGTTTTAAAAGTTACCGAAATTCTGTTAATATATTTTCAGTGTGTGTGTATTTCAGTACTCGCATTGTTTTTTTTTTTCATTTGGGAAATTGACTCGGTATATTTGAAAGAAAAAGGTACAATAGTATTTACTTAGTAACGAATTTTTAAAGGCCATACTTGGTTGTACAATATATATATTTGTTATAGACTTAATTAACATATATTTTAATATCTGATTTCATCTCTTTCTTGGTCATCTGGTATTTTTGACGGGTTTTTTCATGATCAGCTCAATTTACTTAGAATTTTGTTTCTTTTTAATTGCATGCCACATGTATAATTATGAAGAATTATGAAAATAATGGCAATGTAAAACTCAGACGGCTCTTTCATGATGTCTTAACAGTAAATGCTATCCTGTTTCTCTTTATTTAAGACATGTATTCTCGATAGGTTCATGCAATTTCTAATTGCCTCTATTTTTCATCTTTTCTATTTTTTTTTTTTTTTTTTTTTTTTTAATTTTAAAAGTTCACATCTCACGGGTATTGCCCTATTCTAGGAGAGGAACTTTTCTAGGTAGTATATACCTAGGATCCCCAAGTGGGATCGAACCGAAGCCCTCAAGCACGTGAGTCAATCACTCTACCGTTTGAGCCACGGTAGGCGGAATTGATCAGACATAGTAAGCTCAACTGTTTATTCTCTTTTAAGAACTTGCTTATATTTTGCTATAATTTTTCATGCATTATTTGAATTACTTGAATTAATCAAATTATTTAAATTAACTGAAAAATGAAAGTATTAATGAAATTAACTGATACTTTAAAAAAAAAAATGATGAGAAATTCTGAAGCATCTTATAAAACGAAAAACTTAAAGATTTTCAGATTACTTTAATTACAGTATACATATTAATATATATTATTAATATATTATTATTTATATTAATGTAGACCATGAATTAAGAGAAGTGAAGACTATTGTTAAAATGTTAAAGAATGAATTAAATTTTGAAAAAAAACTATACGCTGATAATATTTATGTTTCGATTGATTGGATTAGTTGGATTGATTGGATTGATTGTATTGGTTATATCAATTTGATTGATTGGATTAGTTAGATTGATTGGATTGATTGGATTAATTGGATTGATTGTTTTAGTTAGATGATTGAATAGATTTTATTGATTGGATTGGTTAGATTGATTGGATTGGTTAGATTGGTTGGATTGATTAGATTTATTGGATTTGCTAGAGTTTTGTTATTTGGAAAAATTATTAACATTTATTTTATGTCACCCTGTCAGGAAAAGGCCTGAAGTCTACTTGAAATCCAGCCAATTTCTGCGAAATTAATTTTAAAATCAAAATCAAAGGCAGACATGCTCAGAGATACGATGTTTGAAAAATATGGGAGTCAAAATACACAATTATTTATTGGTTCAAGTTTTTTAAAAACAAATTATGAGATATATATATATATATATATATATATATATATATATATATATATATATATATATATATATATATATATATATATATATATATATATATATATATATATATATATATATATATATATATATATATATATATATATATATATATATATATATATATATATATATATATATATATATATATATATATATATATATGTATATATATATATATATATATATATATATATATATATATATATATATATATATATATATATATATATATATATATATATATATATATATATATATATATATATATATATATATATATATATATATATATATATATATATATATATATATATATATATATATATATATATATATATATATATATATATATATATATATATATATGTCAGCGAGAGATATTGCTTGAGAATCCTTCCGGGATTGTGGGATAAATCAAAAACAAATTCTCCATGAAAGCCTCCTGGCAATTTTAAACTGGAATGGCAACAAAGTAAATATCTTTCTCTCTCTCTCTTCTCTCTCTCTCTCTCTCTCTCTCTCTCTCTCTCTCTCTCTCTCTCTCTCTCTCTCTCTCTCTCTCTCTCTCTCTCTCTCAAATATTTTAAATAATTAATTTATATTATATATATATATATATATATTTATATATATATATATATATATATATATATATATATATATATATATATATATATATATATATATATATATATATATATATATATATATATATATATATATATATCAAATCTTTTTAGATCCACTAACAGCCCGTGGATCAAAATATTTGAATTTTTAAGTCTGCTATACTGAGAATCGAACCATCAACCTCTTGGATGGTAAGCAAGAGCGTTACTTTATAAATATTAATTAAATAGTTTATGAATATTTTTTTTTTTTTTTTTTTTTTACACATCACCACCACTCACGGGCAAAGCCCTATTCAAGGAGGGGTGTTAAAATATATATATATATATATATATATATATATATATATATATATATATATATATATATATATATATATATATATATATATATATATATATATATATATATATATATATATATATATATATATATATATATATATAATATATATATATATATATATATATATATATATATATATATATATATATTATATATATATATATATATATATATATATATATATATATATATATATATATAGAGAGAGAGAGATGATTTAATAAGAAACAAAAACAAAAAATACAGCAAACAAGGAGGCAACACATCAAGCCAACCTGATATTTTCAATCTCTTCATAAAATCATGTGAAGGTCCTGCTTCCCATTTACTATACGAAAGTGACGCACAGAATTCCCATGGAAGTGAGATGTGAGTCTCAAGTTCCCTCGAATATCTACTGTTTGTTGACCTATAGAAAGAGAAAAAGAGATCCGACTTATCGTATCTTCTTCCATAAGAGTTTAACAACTTTATTTAGATAGGTGATGTCGGAGCCTACTTCGAATGTGAGGAAAGAAGTCCATACAAGGGCTGATATATAAAAATATATATTATTGGTTGTATTGATTGAATTGATTGTATTGGTGGTATTGATTGGATTGATTTGATTGGCTAGATTGATTGGATTGGTTAGGTTGGTTGAATTGATTGAATTTGTTAGATTGATTGGGAAAAATATTTGAAAAACTTTAATTATAATGGAACTGTAAGTTTTTAAAATCATCTGTTTTAGTACAGTATGATATTACTAAGAAGTTTACATATACCTTAAAAAACTAACTAAATTTTTAACATTAGAGAAAGTAAGAAATTAATAAAGAGATAAGATAATAAATTGTTAAGGATACATTCAGGATTCTGGAATATACTGAGGTTTAAAACAAAATTATTATACTTAGATGGTTGAGAGCGGCTTTCTCCCTTTTTTCGACATAGGTTCTATAAACGCACGCTTCTTGCGAGAAGGAAAGGGTGAAGTAGATAGAGATAGACGAAATAGTTTATCAAGGCAGAGTACATGCTCAGAAGAACTATTTTTAAAAACCATATATAGGTGAAGTACCGTCAGGATTGTTTTCCTTGTTATAGTGTTAAGCTCAGAAAAAGCAGAAATCACATCTTTAGAAGAAATTATAATTTTAGGCATAAATGAGTTGGAGAAAGGTGAAGGAGGAACAGCTCTGGAGTTGTCCAAGGTAAGATTAGAAGAAAAGCGTGAGGAAAGAGTTCATCTTTAGAAGAAAGTTAGAAATTAGAGAAGATAAAAAGGAAGAAGCAATGTCGGAACTAGTAATTTGTAAAATGCCTGAAAGAAAGTGCGGAAGAGGAATAATAAAATTTATAGCATTTTCAAGGTGGAATTTATATATATATATATATATATATATATATATATATATATATATATATATATATATATATATATATATATATATATATATATATATATATATATATATATATATATATATATATATATATATATATATAATATATATATATATACCTAAGTAAGAAAATAAGTGTGTTGTATAGCTGCTGTTATTGCTGTCTTATATATATATATATATATATATATATATATATATATATATATATATATATATATATATATATATATATATATATATATATATATATATATATATATATATATATATATATATATATATATATATATATATATATATATATGAAGTGTGAGGGTGTGTTTGCATATCATTGGTTAAGTTTTAGTAGGCGTGTTTTTGTTTAATTATTATTATTTATTTTTATTTTTTTAAATTTTTTTAAATTTTTTTTAGAAGCAATCAATTACATTAAATATTTTATAAAATAATACTTAAATATTTCTTTCAAAGCTTATCCTCCTCCCCTTCGACAATGAATGCGAATACTTCTCATCTTTCTTTTGTATTTTAACATATTGTTGCTTCTCAGCGACATCTACTGATGCTATGGGAAAATTTTTCCTTTTTTTCCTAATGTATTTGATGGGGACATTGTCATACTTGTACTTCTGCATTCCAACCTTTCCCTTACCACATTTTTCAGATATATTTTTTTTCTCTGCGTTTTCCCATTTTATTGTCGTTAAATGGGTAAAATATTTACGGAAAGATTCTTCGTGGCAGAAATATCAAATATGTAATTTGGTTACAGGAGAAAATGTGTTGTTTTTACTTAGCTTTTAATAAATCTGTCATTCATACAATGCTTATCTGCTTAACCAAATAAAGAGGATATCAATTTAATTAACATAATCACATATATCCTAAAAACCTGACCTAACCTAGCATAAAACCTGGCCTAACCTAGCATAAAACCTGACCTAACCTATCATAAAACCTGACCTAGTCTAACCTACCATAACAGTGCCTAACTAACATAACCACATATATCCTAAAATCCTGACCTAACCTAGCATAAAACATGACCTTGTTTAACCTACCCTAACAGTGCCAAATATAACTTCAAATTATGTAGTTCAATCTAATATATATATATATATATATATATATATATATATATATATATATATATATATATATATATATATATATATATATATATATATATATATATATATATATATATATATATATATATATTAATATAGCAAAACGAAATATGTAACAGCTTCTTCTATTTATAAAAGAATTTCGAAAGTTTAAAAAACAAAGAATTTTACTTATTTATCCCTCCCTCTTCTTGGCGCTCTCCCCCCTCCAACCTTACTCCCCTTCTTTGTCTTTTGAGCCCATTTATTTATTTTTTATTTTTTATTTTTATTTTATTTTAAAGTCTTTGATCACCACAGAAAAATCGCTAAAAATCTTAATTTTAAATGAAGAAAGATTTATCATTGCTTTTATTGCAATACCCTCCCTCTCTTTCTCCTTATATATATATATATATATATATATATATATATATATATATATATATATATATATATATATATATATATATATATATATATATATATATATATTATATATATATATATATATATATATATATATATATATATATATATATATATATATATATATATATATATATATATATATATATATTATATATATATATATTGCAAATAGTTTTGAGCATATGTAGAGTGTATGAATATATTCAGGCTCTCGAGACAGTCTGGAGAGAGTGAGTGAGACTTGAAGAGTTTAAGACAAAATCCTTAACTTCTACCCTTACATAAAACCTGTCTGTATATGTGTGAAACCATTACAATTGTGTGACACGCACTGCATACAGAAACGGATGACGACCTGTAATATGGAATCAGCAACTAGAAAAATGATGTAATTTTTTTGAGGCATTAAAAGAAACCATGTATTCTCCTTTTCCTACATAGAAGAAAGTTCAGATTTCAGTTGTCCAGAGCTAACCTTCCTAACATCAGATTTTTGCTACCGTGTAACCTGTTTTCCAAAATGAAGTAATTAACGTATTAGTAATAAAGTGACAATTTAAAGATTAATGATAAATAGTAGAAAGAGATAGAGATGTACCAATATTAAAAGATTTTAAGAGCTAAAGGTGACTGTTTACAATAGTTGCTATAAGAAAGGAAGTCAAAAGTGGTTACACTTAAGCAGATCTCCTCGAAAAGTAGAGTCTAAAACTGTTAGTCTTATAAACCCTTTCACAGTCACTAACTTTCTACATTCTCTGCTCGTCAGATTGTTGGGTCACTCTCTCTCTCTCTCTCTCTCTCTCTCTCTCTCTCTCTCTCTCTCTCTCTCTCTCTCTCTCTCTCTCTCTCTCTCTCTCTCTCTCTCTCTCTCTTTACTATCGCTATTACAATGGACACTGAACTCTTTTGTCGCATACCTCTTCCACTGAGAAGGGCTCTTGAGACACTCCTTTCTACACAGTATCATCCTTTTATCATCTAACTCTCTGATCCCAGACTTAACCGCTATGCTCAATCTTACATATACTAAACCAGTAAAACCTGGAACACACTCCCTTTGCCTATTTTCCCAACTTCCTTTGACTTCCACACTTTCAAAAGCCGTGTATTGGGATATGTCGGCCTTTAACTACCACGATTCCAAAATTTCTCCAACTCTGGTGGATAACGGTTGGCCTTTGACCTTTGCTCTTTACCCAACAGAGGAGATAATATATATATATATATATATATATATATATATATATATATATATATATATATATATATATATATATATATATATATATATATATATATATACTCTGATATTTAATATGTGTGGAAACTTTCGGATTTTGGGGATGCTCGTTATCATCAATTTATGGCAGTAGTTCATGTAACACGTACCAAACAGATATCACGATAAAGGGAGATAGGGATGATGTGTACTTTACCATTTTGTGAATAAATTTGTAGGTGTGAGGAATTAATTAAAATAATATTAAAATATTAATATATTTCGAAAAGGAGCTTTATTTATTTATGTAAAACCATTATGATGGATAATATGAAAGTTTTAAAGGTGCATTTAAAAAGCAGTGTATTTTAGAATTTGTTCTAATATTGTTAATGATTTTCCTGTATTACAGATTGAAGTAACAAGTAGTAAAGAAGATTCTGAACGCCATTGTTCAATTGGTGATGCTAAAGAAAACCTGAGAAGGAAAAGGATGAGGAAGAAATTAGTGTTTGTGTTCAAAGTTCCGAGATAATTAACAACTTCCGTCCAGAAGTAAACTGAGCCTCTAGATGGATCTCCCATCTTTCTATTATAGTGTTTGAATTTCAATTTGAAAGAATAATAAAAATGTTAGAACAAAGCTTTCAATGTTTATAATAAAATAAAAAAAAAAAAAAAAAAAAAAAAAAAAAAAAAAAAAAAACATATAACTCATAAAAAGTTATTTTATCAGTTTATTTTATTTACGTTAATAATTTAAAAAAAATTTTACATTTTTGAACATGTAAATAATATATATATAATATATATTATAATAATATATATATATATATATATATATATATTATATATATATATATATATATATATAATATATATATATATATATATATATATATATATATATATTTATTTTATTTTACCTCTGGTGGGCAAAGGCCAGAGGCATACCAAATTTCCAACAGAGAAAGGATCAAATCGGGATCCTGGTCAGATTAAAGGCCGACATGTCCCGAAACACGGCGTTTGAAGGTTAACAGACCTGCTACTCTGAGTATAAACTTACAGATACTGAAAACTTTGAAGAAATGGAAACAAAGGTTCAATCACGACTTAACACAGAATGGAAGCTGCCTTGAATTGATAGAGATTCTGTTCATGTTTCGCTCCATTCTTATCCGTATACAAAAAGAACCACATTAAAAAAAAATAATAATAATAATAATAATAATAATAAAATAATAATAAAAATAATAATAAAAAATAAAAAAAAATAATAAAAATAAAAATAAAAAAAATAAAAATATCTCACCTCTTTTGCGTCATATCTATCAAAAGATATCCAAAAAGTTATCAGTCTGATTGGAGACTGAATTGTTTAACATAACAATCGATAACATTGATTAGGACAAATATTATTCGGGATAATTGAGGAATTTCTGTTGTCATATCTCTCGGACTCTTCGTGTGATTCATGTAAATAATTGAAATTACATAAAAGTGTCTTCAAATGAAATTTAATTTTCTTTTTTTTTTTTCTTTTTATTTTAAAAATTAAAAAGAAAGTTAAAATTAAACTTTTTTTTTGAAGTTCAGGAGAAGAGAGAACCTCGATTGGATATGACACAGACTCAGAGACTATTTTTGACTCTTAAACTGATCTCGTTCCTCACACTGCAAAAATTGTCCTAACGAATCGTTGGGACAAGTGGCAAAAATGTCACAACAAATTTTTTTTCAGTTATTTTCTTATTAGAAAATTTTCTTATTAGGACAATTCTTATTAGGAAGATTCGTTAGGACAACATTTGCAGTGCAGTAATAATGAAATGATGTGCGTGCATGAAGTTGTGTCCATTATAAAAACAAAAACATATATAGAGAGTGACGCAACAATTCGAAGGGCAATGGTGAGAGAGGAAGAGTTGATAAGACGAAAAGCCCTAGACTCCATCTTTACAATTAGAGCTATATGAGGGGAATCATACCAGATGTACCAAGAAAATCACTACAAAAAGTAACACCGAGAATATTAAAGCGAAGGTTTGAGCTGTGAATTTTCGAGGAAGATATCATAGTTGTATGGAAGATTGTGTCAAGTGGAGAAATGGAGGAACTGAGTTTTTGCGGCATTGAAAACGACCATGTTTTATCTGGCCCAATTTGAAATACGAGAAAGATCAGAGGTTAATAGCATCAAGGCCACCATTCAGCCTAGCTTAACTGTTCTTTAATGAATTTCAATGGAATATTACGTTTAAATGAGTTTTCCATTTCACTTAACATTTTTAATTGTCAGTTACCTAAAATATTAGAACGACACAGATAATATGATGCAGGAATCTGATTCTTTTCCATATTATGATGTTAAATATATAATAACACTATCCCACGCCTCACATTATATTTTTCAAACTTATTTTAATGAATTTCAATGGAATATTACGTTTAAATGAGTTTTCCATTTCACTTAACATTTTTGATTGTCAGTTACCTAAAATATTGGAACGACACAGATAATATGATGCAGGAATCTGATTCTTTTCCATATTATGATGTTAATTTATATAATAACACTATCCCACGCCTCACATTATATTTTTCAAACTTATTTTAATGAATTTCAATGGAATATTACGTTTAAATGAGTTTTCCATTTCAATTAACATTTTTGATTGTCAGTTACCTAAAATATTAGAACGACAAAGATAATATGATGCAGGAATCTAATTCTTTTAAATATTATGATGTTAAATTATATAATAACACTATCCCACGCCTCACATTATATTTTTCAAATTTATTTTCATGAATTTCAATGGAATTTTTTTGTTTAAATGAGTTTTTTATTTCACTTAACATTTTTGATTGTCAGTTACCTTAAAATATTAGAACGACACAGATAATATGATGCAGGAATCTGATTCTTTTCCATATTATGATGTTAAATTATATAATAACACTATCCCACGCCTCACATTATATTTTTCAAACTTATTTTAATGAATTTCAATGGAATATTACGTTTAAATGAGTTTTCCATTTCAATTAACATTTTTGATTGTCAGTTACCTAAAATATTAGAACGACACAGATAATATGATGCAGGAATCTGATTCTTTTCCATATTATGATGTTAAATTATATAATAACACTATCCCACGCCTCAAATTATATTTTAGAAACTTATTTTAATGAATTTCAATGGAATATTACGTTTAAATGAGTTTTCCATTTCACTTAACATTTTTGATTGTCAGTTACCTAAAATATTAGAACGACACAGATAATATGATGCAGGAATCTGATTCTTTTCCATATTATGATGTTAAATTATATAATAACACTATCCCACGCCTCACATTATATTTTTCAAACTTTTATTCTTTCAAACTGAAAGGAGCAATGAAGAGCGGAGTCATCAGCATAGGAATGGATAGGTGATGAAGTAATAGAGAGAAGGTCATTAATGAAATGTAGAAAAAGTGTTGGGGATATGACAGGTCCCTGAGGAACACCACAATTAATAGATTTAAAGGACGAACGACACCAGTCTTTAACAGTCGCTATAGAATGACCGGAAAGGAAGTAAACGAGAAAACCATAGAGAGATGGATAGATTCCAAAAGAGGGAAATAAATAAATACATTTGTGCCAGACTTTATCGAAGCACAATAAGTAAAGGTTCACCAAAATGCCGAAGAGCGGAAGACCAAGAGCCAGAGAGAGGAGAAAGAACATTATCAGTGGAGCGTTTTATTTACCAAAGCCATGAAAGCCAAAATGTCGATTAGAGATAAGATTAGAAGAACTTAAATTTTTCCAAATCTTCCTGTCAAGGATAGATTAGAAAACTTTAGAAAGAACTGAGGTAAATATATATATATATATATATATATATATATATATATATATATATATATATATATATATATATATATATATATATATATATATATATATATATATATATATATATATATATATATATATATATATATATATATATATATATATATATATATATATATATATATATATATATATATATATATATATATATATATATATATATATATATATATATATATATATATATATATATATATATATATATATATATATATATATATATATATATATATATATATATATATATATATATAATATATATATATATATATATATATATATATATATATATATATATATATATATATATATATATATATATATATATATATATATATATATATATATATATATATATATATATATCGTTAAATTCCCTTATCAAATGGATTTTAAAATTTGATAAAGTGTAATATAATATCTAAGGAATCTTTCTAAGAATGTGTAAATTAGGGAAAAGCGTAAAAATATTTCAAATTTGAAATGATAATTGAGGAAGACAAAGCAGTATATATATATATATATATATATATATATATATATATATATATATATATATATATATATATATATATATATATATATATATATATATATATATATATATATATATATATATATATATATATATATATATATATATATATATATATATATATATATATATATATATATATATATATATATATATATATATATATATATATATATATATATATATATATATATATATATATATATATATATATATATATATATATATATATATATATATAGTATTATTATATATATATATAATATATATATATATATATTATATATATATATATATATATATATATATATATATATATATATATATATATATATATATATATATATATATATATATATATAGAGAGAGAGAGAGAGAGAGAGAGAGAGAGAGAGAGAGAGAGAGAGAGAGAGAGAGAGAGGATACATTCTCATTTGAATATGTGAATTGTGAACGTGCATAATAATGTAAAATATATTATTCTATTGATATTTTTATGGTATATAAAAAGATATTTTTTGGTTGTTTAAAAAGAATTTACAGTTTGATAATGAAAACCATTGTGTTAAATAGTATTAAAATGTTTAATTTGATTTCCGCTTATTACTAAAAAATTCGAAATTTTCTTTTGTTGGTCTAATCCTTATATGTTGGGTGCAATGCAGAAGGATTTGTTTCCAATGGAGACTACATTGAATAGATAGTAAAATGAGTGACTTTTGTTACATCTATGGAGAACAGATCATTGATATATATATATATATATATATATATATATATATATATATATATATATATATATATATATATATATATATATATATATATATATATATATATATATATATATATATATATATATATATATATATATATATATATATTATATATATATATATATATATATAATATATATATATATATATATATATATATATATATATATATATATATATATATATATATATATATATATATATATATATATATATATATATATATATATATATATATATATATATATATATATATATATATATATATATATATATATATATATATATATATATATATATATATATATATATATATATATATATATATATAATAATAAGTAATAAACTAATTAACACAATGTTTATACGTATATTTAGATACTGAACAGAAGAGAGTAAAAGCTAAATATCTTTTCCATTTAAAAAAAAAAAAAAATAAAGTGAAGTTTTTTTTTTTTTCATTCTGTCAAGTGTGAACGATATTAAAAATGTAAACAAACCGTCTAAAAATATTTTATTATTATTATATATTTTATTATTATTATTATTATTATTATTATTATTATTATTATTATAGGTTCGCAGCTCATTTTTTTTAATTTGTTTTTTACTTTCAGTAATTGTAGGTTAAATAAATGTGTTAATAATTAAGATAAATAATTGTATAGAAAGTAAAATATGTTTTAATTAAGGTTCCAGAATTTGAAGAGAAGCTTTTTCTCATATTTAAAATAGTTTGATGAAAATTTCAAAAGAAAATACAATGAGAGTGAGTTTAATCTGATTTTGGTTATATATATATATATATATATATATATATATATATATATATATATATATATATATATATATATATATATATATATATATATATATATATAAAATATATATATATATATATATATATATATATATATAGAATATTATATATATATATATATATATATATATATATATATATATATATATATATATATATATATATATATATATATATATATATATATATATATATATATATATATATATTATATATATATATATATATATATATATAACTATCTATAAGGATATATTATATAATTAAAAAATATATATATATATATATATATATATTATAAAGGCAAATATATATAAATAAAATATAAAATAAAATAAAAATAAAATAATATATAATATAATATATATAATATATATATATATATATATATATATATATATATATATATATATATATATATATAATATATAATTATATATATATATAATATATATATTATATATATAATAATAATATATAATATATAATAATATATAAATAAATATTTTAAATATATTAAATATATTAAATATTTTAAATAACTGGAAAACTTAAAGTTCAAAATATCAAGAATATTTTCCTCTCGTGAATATCTATTGTTCTTCATTGAATGACATGTCACATAACTGAATATAGATAAAAACATTTTTTTTTCCTAATAAAAAATATTTTTAAATTGGAAAGGTCATACTTGATGCTAGCTAGTTATAAATTCCAAGTTCCAAACCAATTCATTTCTTTTCATGGTCATATCCTTCTTGGGAAGATCATGACTTCATTCAGAAAGTTTCGAAATTCCTTTCATTCAAAGAGTACTTTCCACCCCCACTCCCCCCCTAAAAAAATGTCAAAGAAATCTGCAGTGAAATTTGTTATTGACTTCTTCATTTCATATTTTCCTAATAGGATTGTGGAACTACCAAGATTCTCTTATTCTTGTTAGTTCGTACTCTGATTATGATGATAGTTGCATTCACGAATAGAATACAAAAGAGAATTTGAAGTTTTTCCCACAAGCCAAATCTTGATGGATAAAATACAGGCAGTGATATTTAAACCATGCGATATTTTCAATTCCAGCATCTATTATAAAATCTTTCATGTAGAAATCTTCATTACAAACCCTTAAGCTTTCTTACTCAATGTTTTCGTTTTAAATTGCTGGTTTCATCTTTTGAATATATTATTTATGAATATGTGAAACCATTTGCAACAAACGAACAGTTTTTTCCGATATATCAACGTATTCGTTAATCAGAGGATTATAAATGCATATCTAAACATTGTCTGCTTTATCATCGCTCAAGCTCAATGACAGATGAAATAACTACATGCCATTCTTCATTATTAGTTAACTATTCAGTCAATTGCGTACCTTTTTTTTTTTAATAAAAGAGAGATTTCATCTGAAACTTTGACAATTTTATGACAGTGGAGAAAGTCCACAACTTTAGTAAACTTAACTTTACTACTCTCAGTGTTTCATCATCTAGTTAGCCTGTCTTAACTTTTCTTTTAACCTGATCGCATCGAAGAGGGGGGTAGTTTCCCCGAAATATAGTGCGTTTTTAAAATTTTTATTCCTTTTTCTTTATTTATGGTTTATAGCACTTGAGAGTTAATTCCCTTAATTTTTAACTTTTTATTATTTTTATTGTTTTATTTAGTGGTTTTGTGTTTATATTAATAATAGAGAGCGAGTTGTTTAGTTCTCTTAAAAGTATTTTTATTTAATCTATTTTTCACATAGGTTTCTGTTCACTTAAAGAAAGTTGAGAAAACAGAAATATGGAATGTGTTTCTGTCTTTACCATTTCATCACATTCAAGACTGAGAATAGAAGTTAAGTCTGATGTCAGAGAGATGGACAGAGAAATGTCTTTAAGCCCTAAAGAGCTTATTTACCTGTCATTTTCTTTTTCAGCTTCATTCTCAGTTTTGACAGATAATAGATTATCTTAACGTAAAGTTGAAGAAAATTTGATTAATAAAATCTTAAATCAAATTCACCAGAAGAGCAATTACAGTTTCTATATATAAAACCAGGAATCATAAAATATTTCAGTTCTAAATAATTTTCTTTTCATTTATCATTAAAAATTTATAATCTTCTAACGTGCATTTAGAATACTACGATAATAACCAGCACGCACACTTAAAATGAATGGCTTTAATAAATTAATTATAATGTGAAGAATATTGCAAACAACCACACACACACACAC
>SEYY01020993.1:60000-67500 GCA_009176605.1 Armadillidium nasatum
TATATTATATATATATTATTAAATAAATTAAAAATTAAAAAAAAAAAAAAAAAAAAAAAAAAAAAAAAAAAAAAAAAAAAAAAAAAAAAAAAAAATAATAAGTTAAAATTAAGGGGAATTGACAAAGTGTTAAGACCGGTAAAAATAGAAATAGGATAAAATCCTTTTCATCAGGTGCGATTATACATATATATATATATATATATATATATATATATATATATATATATATATATATATATATATATATATATATATATATATATATATATATATATATATATATATATATATATATATATATATATATATATATATATATATCCGTTCGTAAAGATAACTATTTCTTTTTTGAAATGATTTGATTAATATTGCTCTCGTTGTTATCAATGAACATTAAATTAACAAATAAAAAAAAAAAAAAATTAAAAAGGCATTATTGTTAATGCTTTAAAACAAAGCTTTGGTTTAAATATTATATATATATATATATATATATATATATATATATATATATATATATATATATATATATATATATATATATATATATATATATATATATATATATATATATTATATATATATATATATATATATATATATATATAAGTATATATAATTTTTTATTTTATTATTTTATTTATTATAATATTATTTATATATTATATATATAATATATATATATATATATATATATATATATATATATATATATATATATATATATATATATATATATGTGTGTGTGTGTGTGTGTGTGTGTGTGCGCGTGTGTGTGTATATTCGAGTGATGAACAATCACTGACTTATTTATTCACGCGTGTTTGAAATAAAATACGTCACTATTTACGATTTGAGCTTTTGCGTCGGACAATAAAATCTTCTTCTTCAGATGAATTAATTTAATTATATACATTGTCCCTTCAGAAGAAACATGGACATTTATTGAAAGAAGAAACGAAGGATCGTCTCAGAGTGAGAGAGAGAGAGAGAGAGAGAGAGAGAGAGAGAGAGAGAGAGAGAGAGAGAGAGAGAGAGAATTTTATGTAGATAAGTGGTTCCCAAAGTTTTTTAAGCTGGAGCCCCCCTTAGCTTCCAGGTGGATTAATAGTGCCCTCCCCCCCTCACACATGCGAACACTCACTTTTTTTATTTGGGTTCATTATATATATATATATATATATATATATATATATATATATATATATATATATATATATATATATATATATATATATATATATATATATATATATATATATATATATATACGTGTGGGACATTTTTTTGGAAGGTATATATATATATATATATATATATATATATATATATATATATATATATATATATATATATATATATATATATATATATATATATATATATATATATATATATATATATATATATATATATATATATATATATATATATTACTTCTCACCACCACTCACGGGTAGAACCTTTTTCAAGGAGGGGGACACACAAAAGAGAAAAGAGGAAGAAAACCACCTAGACCAGAACCTAACGCACTTCTCTCTGGTGGACACAGACGGAAGCCTTGAAGAGAGGATGGTTAAATACAGGAAGAAAAATAAATGATAGTAGAGAGTTCCATAGAAAAGAGGTGGCTGGAAAGAAATAGGTACCATAACTGGCAAGCCTGGGGGTTTCCAGCTTCCATACAAAATTTGTGCGAAAGCAGGGCACCCCTTGGGCAACGAGGGCAACGAGGGCCACGCAATGGTGGTGAAATACGGGAGGCCAATTCCTCGAGCACCTGCCATTGTAGTACCTATAGAAAAGAGATTGTACGCCAACATTACGTCGCAGAGATTGAGGGTCAAGAGAGTTTGAAAGTAGAAGACAATTTATAAATCTTTTAGCCTTAGACTCAACCCTATCTAGGAGAGTGTAGGAACTGGAACCCCCTCCCCCCCAAATGCGAGAACAATTCTGAACAGAAGAAAAAATTTCTCTGTACCTGAACAGAATTCCCAGCTTCCTAGAAGCCGCTTTAGCAACCATTGTCATATGTGGTTTCCAAGACAATTTATTGTTTATGTTTAGACAAAGAATATTAAAATAATTTACAGGTGAGACGGGAGAGCCATCAAAGAGGATAGGAAAGTTAGGAGGTATTTTTGAGAGAGAGAGAGAGATGTGAAGAAGTTGAGGTTTTAAAAAGTTGAATTTCACAAAGTTGCTATGATCAGAACGGGAAATCCCGTCCAGACGTCAAGAATAGAATCGGAAATTTGAAGACGAGAAGGAACTCTAGAAATAAAAGAGGGAGCAGATTTGAAATGAGTAGAAAAATGGAGAGTTGAGTCATCAGCATAAGAGTAAACAGAGTTAGAAGTGCAGTTGAGAAGATTGTTAATGAAAAATAAGAATAAAGTTAGAGATAAAACAGAACCCCGAGGAACACCACAGTTGACAGAAAAAGAGGAAGAAGTCGCTCCATCTACAATTGCCGAGATGGAACGATCTGAGAGAAAACTAGACAAGAGTAAGCAAAGGGAAGGAGGAAACCTAAAGGAAGGGAGCTTGGAGACCAGTGTCGCTTTCAATACCAGGTCAAAAGCCTTAGATATGTAAAGCGCCACAGTAGTATATATAGCGCTTTCGGCAGGAAAAAAAGCCTAACGGGATTTTGATTTGCAATTGCAAATCACTCCGCTCAAATTGACCTCACACTCTTTCCTGACACCAATTTGGGGAGTTCAACCCATTGAAATTTACCTCAAGTCGAGGAAAGGGGCCCCCGTGAATCCTCCAAAATCGTATCAGGAAGTTACCTGAGTTTGCAGAATTGCTGCGTTCACCTCACTCTCTTTCCTTACTCATTTTTTGCAATTCAATCCGGCAGAATTTGGCTCGAATCTAGGTTAAGGCGGGGTCTGGGTCCGCGGGGGGGTTCGTGAACCGACAAAGAAAAGGTCAGGAAGGTCCATGAGAATGCAACATTGCGCGCAATTGCAGAAAAGACAGTTTGGCTTTTTTTACTGCCGAAAGCGCTATATACTACCCACCACCACACAAGACTTCCCGAAGTTCCTATGGGCATAAGACCATAAATCATTTATATAGGAAAGTATGTCACCAGTTGATCTCGAGCGTCGAAAGCCATACTGATGATCTGAGAAATGATAATGAGACTCTGAATGATCCAGGAAATGAGAGTTAAGGAGAGTCAAATTTTTTTAGACAGAACACAAGTGAGAGTTTAGGGGGATAGTTAGAAGGATCAGAGGAGGCTACTCTTTTTTCGGGATCGACTGAACATATATGCGAGCTTCCAGAACTGAAGAAAAGTATTAGTACTAAGGCATAGAGAGTAGAGTTACTGATAGGCTACCGATAGGGAGGATAATGGTGTATTTATATCTGGAAGGGATAGTGGTGAAGCATAAATCAAGTGTGCTCAAGAACTAGTTAGGGCGATCTGGGATGTGTTTGGGATCCCTAATCAACTGCTCCAGATAGTTGAGAATGGTGAATGATTTGGCCTCCTTCCTTACTGTATCAGTATGAGAATTGCTCAGTCAATCAGTGTGGTGTACTTTGAAATCTCCTAAATAGAATTACTTTAGCATTTGGATGAGAAGAAGTAACAGTCTCGTGAGAAGTAGTAAGATATTGAAAAATAATTGGAAAATCTGTTCCTTTAGAGGAGTAAGAGCAGAAATACAAGATAATTGTAGCAGTAGGAAGACAGATTTTAAGTCATAAAATATCGAAATTAGGAAATTCAAGATTTACTAGACGTGTCACAGGAGTGTTATTGTTAATATAGGCACAGACTCCACCATTTAGTTGGAATTATGAAAAAAATTGTAGCTAGAGACATTAAGATTGTTAGTGAAAGAATCCTTGTCCATCTTGGTCCCAGAAAGAAGCAAAAGATTAGTACGAGAGTTTGGGAGGTGGTGCTCCACGGATTCGAGGTTAGCTCGGAGGTCAAGGAAGTTGACAAAGGTAATAGAAAGCCCGCGTCTACGCCTAACCCCATTACCTCTCAATTTAGCATTAAAAACAAAAACTCACTCACACACACACACACACACACACACACACACACACACACACACACGCACGCATATAGGCACACAAGCACAAGGACGATTATACACATAATTAAAAATAAATTATATTCAAAATAATTAATTTAAAAGTATTAATTAAAACTTAAAAATAAATTTTAAAAATATCAAATCTATAATTATTAAAACAAACAATGAGGTAAATTTACACTACAGCAATTCAGTTAATAGTCGGAAAATATATATATATATAATATATATATATATATATATATATATATTATATATATATATATATATATATATATATATATATATATATATATATATATATATATATATATATATATATATATATATATATATATATATATATATATATATATATATATATATATATATATATATATATATATATATATATATATATATATATATATATATATATATATATATAGATCTCTAAATAAAAAAATATAATAATGAACAAACGCTAACCAACACAATAAACGTTTAAATCGTAACTGAAAAGAAAGCGTCAAGCTTACCGCTTATTTCCTCCTTTTAATCGTTGATTCATTCTTACATAGAAAAGAAAACTCGGATTTATATTTTCAACTTATTAACTGCTCCTAATGACAACCTATCGCTCTCGTATCGTCTCCTTTCTCCTCACAGCCCCCCCCCCTCTCCGAGAAATTTCCACAGCCCCCTTTATGAATCACTGATGTAGAGGTATCGACTTCTTAATTAGACAGACCTTAGATAATTCCTCGGAAGAGTAATTAGGTAAAATTTGCATGATTTCGTATCTTAATTATTAAAGGATAGATGCTGTATAAGAACAAAAAAAAGTACATTAGAAAGAGTACAAGACTGGCGCATAATTATTTATAGAAGTAAAAGTATGGGAAGCAAAACTCATAGGGAATAGAGCATTTAAAACACTTTTGCTAAAGAAACTTTTAGAATTGTTTTTATGTTAAAACAAACCAATTGTAATATTATAATTAAAACCAGTTTGATTGATAATGATTTTGTATATATAATATTATATATATATATATATATATATATATATATATATATATATATATATATATATATATATATATATATATATATATATATATATATATATATATATATATATATATATATATATATATATATATATATATATATATATATATATATATATATATATATATATATATATATATATATATATATATATATATATATATATATATATATATATTATATATATATATATATATATTTGTTCGTATGTGTGTGCGTGTGCGTCATAAACAACAACATAAACATTCTTGATCTGAGCATAAATAACAAACTATCTTGGAAACCTCATGTCACAATGGTTTCTAAGGCTACCAAAGCATTAAAAACAAAACTGGGAAAACTTTTCAGATTTCCGGAATTTTTTCCTTCTGAACAGCTGCTCCAATTATATAAGTATCTTATCCGCCTTTGTATGGAGTACTCTTCTCCCATTTGGGGGAGCTCCTGTTCCTCCATTTTTGATATAGGATTAAGTCTAAGGCTAAAAGATTAATGAAATGTCTCTGTGACGTGACGCTGGTGCACTATTTCTTTTCTATAGGTACTACAACAGTAGATGTTCGAGGGAGTTGACCTCTCGCGTTCCACCACCATTGCGTTGCCCTAGTAGCACAAGGGATGCCATGCTTTCGCGTGAATTTTGTGCGAATATAATAAATCCCAGACTTGTCCGTTGTGCTGTTTTCCTTCTTTCCAGCCACTTCTGTTTAGTAGAACTCTTGCCTTCATCTGTTTTTCCTGCTGCATTAGATCTGTCTCTCCTTAAAGCCTCCGTCTGTTCTCACCACAGAGATTTACGTCAGGCTCGGGCTTGGTGGGTTTTCTTTTATTTTATATTTCTGCCCTCTCCAAGAAAAGGGCTCAGCCCGTGAGTGATAGTAAACTGTTAAAAAAAAAAACAGATTACTGGAATATTGGTGTTTGAGTGTTCCAATTATTAAAAAATATCAATTTCTTTTAAAAAGTTTTCTCACCATCAAAAAACTGAAAGTCACAAAAATTGTTAAGATGGCGAACAATTTTTTATAGGATGCAAATGGATCTTCTTTTGATATTGCTTAGGAGACAGATAATAATAAGAAAAAGTTAAGCAGTGGTATTCATATTTAGCCTGACTTTACAAGCTAGCCATTATAATAACAACAGTGGCATTGATGTTAAATTCTATCGTAACATCTATTTTTTTTAGGGGGGGAGGCAGGGTTCAAAAATAAAGGAAAAAATGAAAATGCGTTAAAAAAAAATGAATCAGTAATGTTTTATCAGATCTTTATGACATATCAGAAGTTAATCTTTGTGCTTTACCAAGGTTTTTGACACATGATGAAAATCAAGCACTTCTGAATCACTAGTCTATTTCTTCTAAAGTTTGACAATATATTAACTTATCTATTCAAATAAATAAATTGGTTTGTGAGGTAATTATAAAAATAAAATTTTTAAATAAGGTTAATTAAGCAAAATGTCTTGCCGTAATTGTAGATTAAACAAAAAACATATCGAAATCAGTTCAAATAACATTATGTTTAAAGTATGTTCATTTATTTTACAAAAATGAAAGAAAATTAATTAAAGTCTACCTATGGAAACCCGTTAGTGAAAATAGTGAAGTTTAAAAAGACTTAGAAACTAAGATAGATAGAGAATAAGTAATGAATAATATAATGTGTCATAAAGGCATAGAGTTAGTGAAAATAGTGAAGCTTAAAAAGACTTAGAAACTGAGATAGATAGAGAAAAGTAATGAATAATATAATGTGTAACGTAAAGACATAGAGTTAGTGAAAATAGTAAAGTATAAAAAGACTTAGAAACTGAGATAGATAGAGAATAAGTAATTAATAATATAATGTGTCATAAAGGCATAGAGTTAGTGAAAATAGTGAAGCTTAAAAAGACTTAGAAACTGAGATAGATAGAGAAAAGTAATGAATAATATAATGTGTAACGTAAAGACATAGAGTTAGTGAAAATAGTAAAGTATAAAAAGACTTAGAAACTGAGATAGATAGAGAATAAGTAATGAATAATATAATGTGTCATAAAGGCATAGAGTTAGTGAAAATGGTGAAGTTTAAAAAGACTTAGAAATTGAGATAGATAGAGAATAAGTAATTAATAATATGTGTAACGTAAAGACATAGAGTTAGTGAAAATAGTGAAGTTTAAAAAGATTTTGAAACTGAGATAGATAGAGAAAAAGTAATGAATAATATAATGAGTAACGTAAAGACATAGAGTTGTGTCTGATTAAAGAAAAGGGAATTTTTATTATTGAAAAAAAAAAGAAAAGATTTAGATACTAATGAGAGCAAAAGGAAGCTAAATTAAAGCCAAAATGGCGCTATAAAGAAGATTATATGAAACT
>SEYY01020994.1:0-48666 GCA_009176605.1 Armadillidium nasatum
TAACAATGATATGTATAAATACAGGTTATATTGATAATTTTATATCCTACAATTTTTCAAACTTTACATTAGGGTTTTACCTAGATAAAGCTGTTGAATCACTATTATGAATCAAAAATTTTTTATTTTTATTTTTGTACTTTTTGTTATACAAAATCGTTAATTTTCTGAATTTTTTTCTGAGAAAATCCGTATAATCATTAATGTAAGTGAAATTTGGCTATTCTACACCTTTCCTAAATTAAATAACCCTCAATTAAATGCATATATAATTTTTTTGAAGTAAAATTTCAGTGCTTTTGACCTCTTTACAAATTTTAGGCAACCCCGGCCAGAACCCCGGCCCCGGCCAAATTTGGGTGACCCCGGCCAAATTTCAACCCCGGTCGGCCCCTATATATATATATATATATATATATATATATATATATATATATATATATATATATATATATATATATATATATATATAATATATATATATATAAAAGGTTTTACAATAAAAGATAGCTTCTTTCCTCAAGTGTATATAACTTAATTAATTAATTAATTATAATTATATAACCTTACAATATATCGATAAAAATCTGCAAAAAAGTGAAAAATGTGATATTTGTACTTATTAAATTGCTTATATTTTCTAAACCAAGCCAAAACCAAAAATAATTCATTAAAAAAATTAAAATATACATATATAACAATAATTCAGCAAAGTTTGAAAAAAATCGAAGAATAGGTTTTTTTCAAGGTCAAGGTCACCAAAAGGTCAAATTTTTTATTTGACCTCCGAGGTCAAAATCATCTAAATAAATGTTGTACCGCTATTCAAGATCTTTTAAATGGTCTTTACACGATGCTTCTAAGTGCCATAGAAGCCGAGATATTGTATTTTGACCTCGGACTACTCTCTGAAAATTGACATTTTTGACCAAAGTTTCAAAGGTCATATTTTCTGAACCGTATGAGCTAGAGACCTGCAATAAACGCCATTCATATTTTCTCAACAAGATCTGTTAGTGTGCCATTTTTCATAAAAATCGAAAGGGGTCACGGAAAAAATTGCCAAATTCAAGTTGAAGTGACTTGGAATGACCCTTATCAGAGAAGGTAATACAGCTGAACTAGATGGAAGTCATTTGTGGTGGTGAACATTGAAATCACCTAAAATGATGATTTCGGAGAAAGGAGAAGTAGGAAGAATGTGCTCTATTTTGGAGTTTAAATAGTCGAAGAATTTTTTATAGTCAGTAGAATTAAGAGATAAATAGACAGAACAAATAATTTTAGTTGTAGAATTGGAAAAGAGCTTTAAGTCATAAAGTAGAGAATTGAGGAGACTCCAAATTAGAGACACAAGAGCAAATAACATAGTTGCATATATATATATATATATATATATATATATATATATATATATATATATATATATATATATATATATATATATATATATATATATATATATATATATATATATATATATAATAATAATAATAATAATAATAATAATAATAATAATAATAATAATAAGTTACCCTGTCCCTACTCAAAACAATATCCAAAAATAAACAAATTAGTAGGTAGCTTTTTTTTTTTTTAATAATTTTTTTTTAAAAAGTGCAATTTTTTGCCAAAAATAAAAAATCAAGTGCTTATAACTTTTTTTCTAGACGTGATATCAAAAATCTGTTCTCACCAATGCAAGAAATTGGAGCTAAGATTATTCAGTTAAATTTTCAGCCCATGTGGACCAGCGGTTTGACTACGCTATTCAATTTTTTTTCAACTTTGGGTTCAAATAAATTTCAAACCATTATAGGTTCAAAATTGAAAAAATGATTGAAATCAACTCAGAACTTTGGGACAAAATGCATATACCCTGAATATTTCAGCTCAATCAGTCAAATAAAAAAAAATGTTCAAACAAAATATAAGAAAATTAAGATTTTTCTTCTTGCTTTTTTAAAATTTTCTTTTTTTCTGTTTCTTTTGACCGCTCCTTTTCTGCTAGTGAATGTTCATCTTTGTATTTTGTTTTTAGATACCCCATAAGTTAGTTGAAAATATTTTACTTGTAGCAGGCGGAGGTCCTCTTTTAATTTCCTGGCTGCCGATGTTACATTTAGCTATTTTGAGCCTATCCTGAAACATTGTAAAGTACTCCCATACTGCTGAAGCTGATCTTTTTACTATTTTGACTGAAAGGATAAACAAAATAATAATTTTGAAATAATGTAGCTAATTGATACAAGTTTGATACATAGCAATAAATAACAATGATATGTATAAATACAGGATATATTGATAATTTTATATCTTACATTTTTTCAAACTTTACATTATTGTCTTACCTAGGTAAAGCTGTTGAATCACTATTATGAATCAAAAAAAATTTTTTTAAAAATTTTTTGTACTTTTTGTTATACAAAATCGTTAATTTTCTGAATCTTTTCAGAGAAAATCCATATAATCATTAAGTGAATGTTGGCTATTCTATGCCTTTCTTATAATTAAATAAACCTCAATTAAATTTATATCTAATTTTTTTGAAGTAAAATTTCAGTGCTTTTGACCTCTTTACAAATTTTAGTCAACCCCGGCCATAACCCCGGCCCCGGCCATATTCCAGCCCCTGTCAGTCCCTAACATCAACTGGATCACCCCTGTCTATACATTGTCTATACATTCCATAAATTTTAGTAGATTTGTCTGACATGATCTACCCTTTCTAAAGCCATGCTGGGATTTACATAGTATCTTATCATCTAAATGCTTCTCTATATGATATTTCAGTAACTTTAACAAAATTTTCAAAACCAGAGATGTTAAACTAACTGGCCTATAGATTCCTAGATCTTCCTTACTACCATTTTTAAAAATGGGCACTACATATGCCGTTTTCCAGTCCTCAGGTACCTTTCCAAAAGCATAGATCATTTAAAAATCAAATACAGTGCCTTTGCAATACTGCTACTCCCCTTTTTTAGAATTCTAACATACACACCATCTGGACCCACTGCCTTATTTGGGTCTATGTTCTAGTAAAGATGTGATTTCATTTAACTCGATTTGAAATTCTGTACACCTATTCATTACATGCATACTAGAGCTATTAGTCTCTAAACTGCTATCCAACCTTTCCTCAGTAAACACTGATGCAAAATAGGCATTGAAAATATTAACCAATTCCTTATCTGAACTTACTAAATTGCCATCAATTTTAATTGGGCCAATTTTCTGATCAGTTCCAGTGCACTTGTGACTGTAATTAAAGATACCATTTCTTCTTTTGGATGACTGTTGACTGTACCTTCTCTCAGCCTTCAATCAATTGTTTGCTTAATATATCCATCAGTGTCACAAGGCTATTCACAATTCCTCTTACTGTATCTGCGGATATTGCGTCCTTTGCAGTATTGCAATTACCATCAGATCAGATTCAGTTCTGTGTACATTTTCTACTGTGTCCAGGTATTCATCTAAGTCCATGTCAGGAAGTGATATGTTTGTCTTTTTGACTGAAAAGCAAGTTTGGAATTACTATCTCTTAACTACTTTTACCATCGCTACTCACATAAATAAATATATGTAAGGGAAGGATGTTTCTTCTACCCTCGCTACTTGTATTTATAAAATATATATAAAGGAGGGATTTTGGTAATGGGCTTTACTCATCTGAAATGTTTATCAGTCATTGGTCTATTGTTGGAGTTCCATGTCAACACTTGCTGATATATAAAATTCATAAAATTACAGATTTTGCATATAAAAATTTTGAAAAAACTAAAAAACAAATTTTTTTTTTTTTTTTTCTGATTCACAAGTTATTCAACAGGTTTACTTTGATAAGACCCTAAGTTAAAGTTTAAAAAAATGTAAGATATAAAATTATCAATATAACCTGTTTTTATACATGTATATCATTATTATTTCATTGCTGTGTATCAAATTTGTATCAATTAGCTACATAATTTCAAAGTATTTTGTTTATAGTTTTAGTCACTATGGCTAAAAGATCAGCTTCAGCAGTATAGAAGTACTTTACAATGTTTCAGAACAGGCTCGAAATAGCTAAATGAAACGTCTTCAGCCAGGAAATTAGAAGAGGACTTCCTCATGCCCCAAGTAAAAAATTTTCAACCAAATCCTTATGGGGCATCTAAAATCAAAACACAAACATGAACATTCACTAGCAGAAGAGGAGTGGTCAAAATAAACAGAAAGGAAAGGAAAATGTAAAGACAAGAAGAAAAAAATCTTAATTTTCTTATATTTTGTTTGATTTAATCTACCATTAAAAATTATAATTTGCAATTGTAACCCTGGCAGGTAAACCCTGGTTTTCTCTAATTATTTGCTTGGGCTGGGACCAGAGTTAGTAAAAATGGCTGGTGTAAGCCAAGGCCCTGGTCAGTCCATATATACCGGTATAAATCAAAAAATTTGAATTTTGAGACAAAACATGAATTTCTGTTAAGACCATATCTAATTAAATTTGCAGCTGCTTTGATTATGAACTAGTGCCCACTCTAAAATTTGGCATACTTTGTGCCAATAGGAATGACCAAGTTATGAGGCAAATTTGATCAAAATCAGGATAAATCCTTTTTTTGGTATAAAATGTCAAAGATCAAGATCAAATATTTTTTTTTTACTCTGACAAAAATTTACTAAATAAAAGTTTAATATCTACTCAAGAGCTTTAATATGACTTGTATATCATCATTATCAGTGATGCAGAAGCTGAAATATTTAACATTAAAGTTTGCCTCCACCTCTTAAAACTGAACTTTTTGTCAAAGTTTCGTAACCCACATCTCTGGAACTTTTTTAGCTATGAACAACATCTATAAGTATGGCAACATTCATGAAAATAGAAGGGTTGAGGGTTTTTCCCCCCAAACTGTGGGTGTTTTTTCACAGAATGACCCATATATATATATATATATATATATATATATATATATATATATATATATATATATATATATATATATATATATATATATATATATATATATATATATATATATTTTTTTTTTTTTCTTTTTTAGGTCTTTCGACTATAAAGTATAATTTATTAGTTTCTGGAAGAAAGTATTGATATTGATAATTGTGCATGGGTATAGTTTGTGTTCTAAAATGGCAGAATATCTTGCTTCAATTTTTGGAACAGAAAAAGATAAGTATGTATTATTATTATTATTATTATTATTATTATTATTATTATTATTATTATTAAATTATTATTATTATTTCTTCCTTTATTTTATTCTGATTTAGTTCTTTCTGAAACTACTTTGGCCATAGTTATCAGTAGGAAGGTAATCTAGAGATTATTTTTAAACTGATGCAAGGTAATAAAGGTAGTCTTGCTCATTAGTAGGGTTGGGCTGGATAGTGAAATTGCCAGAAAACCAGATACTGAATATCTGGCAAATTTCAAAAACCAGATACCAAATATCTGGCTGGATATCTGGATTATTTAAGTGGCCTTTGCATTTTACATATGTGTATACTGTCTTAAAACAAGTTGACCTAGTAAGTAGAGGTGTAAATATTAATGATTTTAAAAATAAGAGTTAAGTTCTGGCTTTATGAGTCTGAATTTTTGAGTAATAATTTTGAAATGTGCCCAAAGCTTCCTCTTTCAAGTGTGGCTACTGATATAAAACAACTAAAAATGAGGACTTAGGGGCACTCCTGAAAAGCCTATGGGTAATTCCATGACAAACCTGCACATGAGTTACATCACTCCATCATGGATTTTGAAGAATTTCACATGTGTGAATAAGATATCTGTAGGACTTACAGATTTTGATTTATGAATTTGGTAGGGGAGGGGGGACGGCTTGCTTCACTCCTGATTTCCAAAGCCATATAACTTACTTAATTTTTAAGATGACCTTAACAAAAATATGTTACTAAAATCAGCTAAGAGAGACAAATTTGAATAATTTTAATTTAAATTATATCATTTTGATATGATAAACTTAAAAAAAAAAAAAATAGTAAATGAATTAAAATTTAAATTTTTTAAAAGCTTTATTTAACTTATTATTTTATCTATCGTATGAAATTATAAAAAACAGT
Source organism: Armadillidium nasatum (assembly GCA_009176605.1). Lineage (NCBI taxonomy): Eukaryota > Metazoa > Arthropoda > Malacostraca > Isopoda > Armadillidiidae > Armadillidium > Armadillidium nasatum. Next base: position 6,094 of record SEYY01020994.1, read on the forward strand.
GTGATAAAAGTAAAGAGTATATGTAAAAATTAAATGAAAAATTGATATAACAAAAATTTTACCAAGTTGTATATATATATATATATATATATATATATATATATATATATATATATATATATATATATATATATATATATATATATATATAAAAGGTAATGTTAGTTAGTCTGCTAAACACTCTCAGACTAAATTTTTTCATTAAACGTTAAAGTTTAAAGTTTGCTATAGGGGAATCGAACCTGGGCCCTATATCACAAAAGCATATATGTATATATATATATATATATATATATATATATATATATATATATATATATATATATATATATATATATATATATATATATATATATATATATATATAGTAACTATAAACCACTAAATAAAAAAAAAACTAATAAAAAGTTAAAATTAAGAGGAATTAACTAAGTGTTAAAACCGGCAAAAGCAGAAATAGAAATAAAAATTTAAAACACACAATATTTCGAGGAACTATGTCCTCCTCATCTGGTGCAACAAGATTAAAAGAAGTTAAGAAAGAATGCGAAGAATCAGAGTACTCACTTATATAGAGGCTAAGATGTAACAAACAAACGAACAGACAAATGGAAAGGGCGCAAGCGCATGAATAATTTTAAAAAAACCAAAATCATAAAAGTGTCTTTAAAAAATTAAAAGTAAAATCATCCAATTCAAAGAAACCGGTGGAAGAATTAAAATTGTTACTATTTTTTATAAAAAATGATTCAACCAGTCTTAAGATATTTTTATTTTTTGAAAGATAAATGAACCGAGAACTATTCCAATTGATAATATGATTTTCAGTGATGTGTGAAAAAAAGGCATTACTAAGATTTTGTCTTTGAATATCTGCTTTATGTTGTGAGATGCGAACATGTAAAGTCTTTAAAGTCTCACCAATATAAGATTTGTTACAAGTGTCACAATCAACTTTATACACACCTCCTGCTGGTACTATTTTGGATGTGTATTGTTCTTAATTAAATTTGAATGCAAAGTGTCAGGGAACGTAAAAATAAGGTTAATGTTAAGAGTGTTTTTCAACATAAATTTCAAACATAGTAATGATTTTGCATAAGGAAGTATGATTATATTTTGGGGCTGGACAGGAATAGGACGGATTATGACAATTATAAAAGTTTAAACGTGCTTTTCGGTATTGCGTTTGGATGTAATATATATATATATATATATATATATATATATATATATATATATATATATATATATATATATATATATATATATATATATATATATATATATATATATATATATATATATATATATATATATATATATATATATATATATGTGAGCATGGGCACATTCATGTGCTCATACTATATTTTATTTTTCGCAGATGTGTCATGGAGATGAATGAAAAATAACAAGCATATGGACCTTGGATTATTAAAAAAGATGAATATTTTTTTTTTTTTTGTAGTTAATCATTATTAACTTTCATTTATTTCTTTTCTAGGTCAACTTTCTTTATAACTTAGAATTTGAAATTAACTCTAGTTAACTCTACTTTATACTTAGAATTTTAATACAAAAATAACTGTATTATAGATTAATAAGTTTAAAAATAAAACGATAAGAAATAATAACTACGAACTCCCAACTAAAGAGAATTAATCAAAGTATTGGAATCACATTCAAAGTGATCAATACGTAAGTAATGAATTAATTAATTCATAGTAGTTTGTAATAAATACATATCCAACATCGTAGGTTTATAATCCCGAAAAAATTTCTAATTTTAGTTTCAACTTTGGAGAATATTTTAACTCTGGAACTGTGGCAGTTACAAAAAAAAAAAAAAAAAAATAATTAAGTCTCTCTAACAAAGACAGTGATGGAATAAAAAGCTACAACAACAATAACCGGTTTTAAGTTATCAGTCAACTTCCTAGTTCTTTTTCTTTGTATTGAAGTGACGATGGGTGTCTCCTTATTTGACAAACAGTCATTAAGAAACCAAAATACCCGTCAGTCTCATTTCAACCCAACGCCCTAATCTTTACTGTTTCTTCGTTCGTTAAAGTTCCTTTTCCGCTGTTCATACTTGAAAAACGTCATTTTCGTTATTCATTATCCATCTATCAATGATTAAAAGAAATTTTTTTGTTTTTCAATGACTTCCAACTCTTGTTTTTTAATTTGTTAAACCTGCCGAAGTTGTTCCTTCTGAGTGATCCTATTGCCCTTGCAACGGACGTGAGATCAGCTGTTCGCTATAGCCAGATAGCAACATCAACTCATCAACATCGTCCATCCGAAGAGGACGGTACAATACAACATAGCAAGAGAATTGTCATTAAAACGTGAGTGTTTCTCAAAGTTTTTATTTTTTCTGTCTTCAAATAACAGACCAGACCTTACAGAGAAAATAAATTGGCGACCCTGCCAGGGTCACGAAAAAGAAATGACATAATTCAACAACATAATGGCAGAAAATAACAAAGTAGAGAATAATGATGAACCATAGGTGTATATGGATCAGTTGATTGAATCGGAAGCACACTTCCCAATAAACAACAACGCTGAGTCCACACCAGAATTATCTGATAACCCAAGGGGCGCACATATGCACGCTTACCAACCCGTGGATCAATGCACCATGGAAAAAATGCCAGAAATGCTTGAGAGTGTAATTAGGTATACGCGAGAAGTAGACCTGCGATTAAGCGAGCAGAATACTAGGATAATGGATTTATTATCGCTCGTGTAGATACCGTCCAGTCTACTTCTGCAACATCACCAGAAAGGTCGGTACATCCTAAGGAAAGGAAACCGTCCATTGCAGAACATCGCGAGGTTGACGGCGGAGCACAACTACTACCGTCATCACCTACAATTTTACCTAACCAACAAACAATAACGAACTCCGCAAGCGCACCCCGTATCTCGACCGGTAACATGACGGATCAGCAATTCCGGGAATTCGTAGCGGAAAGTTTAGCCCTACAACAGGTTCACAACGCTATGGTTTCCCCAAGAGATAATGATGATGGAACAAAATGTTCAACAAGTCTAAGTCCAACAAGGCTGTGCCACCTGCGAAATTTAACCCTGACACAGACCAAGACCTGAAAGTATTCTTTCGTGAATTCGAGGAATATTGCACAGTCCTGTACCCAACTCAAAAACAGGATTGGTTGAGGCTCTTGGGTTCGTATTTGCAGTCTTCTTACCTGGCCCTCTACCATCAACTCCATAAGGCGGATAAGTCTTATGAGGAAATTAAACAGAACCTACTGAATCTGTTTAATAACAAGGACACAGTGAAACAAGAGCAGGCAGTCCATGATTTTATGGCTGCCAAAATGCGAAAAAATGAGACCATCAGGATCTTTGCTATTCGGTTGTTGGATCTCGCAAAGAAGGCTTACCCCACCACTTCGGCGGAGGACTGTAAGGAACATGAGACATTGCGTCAAGTGTTTCTATCAGCCTTACCGCAAATAATCAACAAAGAAATCGAAAGTTATCTATGAAATCATGAGTAGTGTTCGGGAAACAAAGTTTCCTTTGATCAGCTGGTGAACCTGGCTGATAGACACCTTCAGGATTTAAAGGGACATGCCCAAGTACCCGTTCCTGAAGTAGTGGATATCTCCAGAGTTAAGGCTGAGTCGAGACCCCAACAGAAGTCATGGGTGGATGTGGTGAAGCTATGGAAGAATACTTCTTCCAATGCCCAACCTTCTCAGCAAAAGCCAGTCGAGAAAAGGTTGTCAGAAAGGAAAGGACGTCAAAAGAAGACTACAGGAAATCGCAGTCCAAAGTTCGTTCGGGACACGCAACATAAAAGTTGTGAAAGTTCCAGCTCTTCAGGATGGTTGGATGACTGTAGACAGGATAATCGAAAGGGACATAATTCCCAAAGACAAAGTAACCAGTGGTGTAGTTTCTGTGACAAAGATACTCATTCAAAGGACACCTGTTATATTCTTAATAATAAGTGTTCCAATTGCAGGAAGAGTGGACACTTGTCTTACAAGTGTTCACAAAATCCTAAACACCAGAGTCAACTACAACAGCAACTATGGTATCCGTAGAATTGTCCCGTATGTAACCAATACAGTCATGTGGGCAAACATTGTCCGGGATGGAAAAACAGAAGGCCAAGGCAACAAAGTAATTCTCCACCAAATCCAGGAAGAAGCAGAAGAAATTCGCACACTTCTCAAAGATCAATGGCTTAAAATGAAAATGCCACTGGGGGTTTGTCTGCACGAAATCCACCAGAGCAACCTTTAAACTAATTGACCCCGTGACTGAGGGGCCAGTCACGGTTGAAGGGTTAACTGCTCCTATTAGGAGTCCCCCATTAGCAACAGAGTTAACTTCCACAATTGGTTTAAGGGAGAGTTCATCATTAGCCGATTTTTCACAGCTCCGGAAATGGGTTGATGTTCCCAGATAATCTCTTACGAAATCCGTATTTCCGCCAACATCAACAGAATCAACAGTATCAACTTATTCAACAGATCGGAGATTATCAACAGAATCATGCGGAAATCAACGAAGAACAGGGAGAGATGTCAAATGAAGAGTCATTGCCAGACATGACGCCGACTCCAACGGTTTTACCTGAGGATGGCAGTGACGAGGACGACGATGATTTTTCATTTCAACTCACCGAAGATGATCATCACTTGTTGGAGGAGTTGAGGAAGCGGCAGATGAACGCTCAGGAGGAGATATTTAAACTGATCAATGCTGATTATCCGACTTTCTTGTCTGGCTCATACAGAGTTTTGCAAGAATCATTTGACTTAACTAAAGGAACAAATGAAGATTATCGGGTAAACACCGGATCAACCAGGTCAGCCGAGGTATCTAACCTGGCTGACATAAACACTACAAGGATTCACCCAAACAGATCTAACGATACCTCCAGAAGAGGAAGAAGAAGAGGATCTGTTCAACACAACAATGAATGAATCATTTGAAGGGTTTTGTCCGTTGGATTATTCGGTAGATCAGGATTGATTTGAAGGATTTGTGCCCAAGGCTCTTTCCACCATAATGGAAGAACCTGATAAATATTATCAACTGAATTTTAGTGATGAGTTCAGCGATAATTTGGCTGAATCTTTTAAGGGATTTGATCTGGAGGGGTTTTTCATTGAAGAGGACTACATGGAACTTCAAGGACCTGTAGAAGCATCACCATTGGAAGAAGAATGACAGATGAACATCACCTGTTTAACGGGGATGGATTCAGCTGAAGGAGAAGCCCCACGTCATAACTACATCATGGATCGACCACTAGAATATCGTCTGCGCAAAGAAAAAGATAAGTGCGAGTGAAAGATAAATAAAAAAGTAAGTGAAATAATAATATATAAAAGTGAAATTATAAAATATAATAGTGAAATAAAAATAAAAATAAATATAAAATATAAAAGTGATAAATGTAAAATATCATGTAGATTGTATTAATAAAATAATAATAAATTAATATTAAATTAATAATCCTACTATAGATTAAAAACATAGTTGTTGCTTAGACTGACAATTTTCACACTTTTCTAAGTCTTCTAAGTAATATCATAGTAGTTAACATAATTGACAAATAAAAAATTAAATTAAAACAATAACTTACTAAATAAATTAACGAAACTAATAAATGACATTGTATATATAATGTTTATATTGAATATATAATGTAATAAAATTTATGTATCTACATCATTGTATTTTTATTTTCAGTTTGAGTGTTAACAGAATGAAGAGGATACTATTCATTGGAACCTCCGAAGTGGGGGTAATGGAGTGAATGAAGGAGCAGCTTCGACAGATTTACGAGATTAACCTTTTTGTTTCGTACCACTCAGGCGCGAACTTGTTATCTTTAGGGCGGCACCTTGCCAATTTCCTTAAATCCCATGGACCGGTGGATCAAATATATATAGTTGGTTTAACGTGTTCCATTTAGAAAAAGATCCCTCTAACCACAGATGACATCGATCAATGTCATCACATGGAATTCAGCATGCAATTTGTCCTTTGTTGCTATTCAGATGAATGCTATCTTCAGCTTAGCTGTTCGATATAACCTTGCTATGAGGGTATATCTGGTCATTCCCACAATGAAGGACATAGCTTCCTTCAATGAGGCCTTCCTCCAACTTCAAGACAGGAGTGACCTAATACCCTTACTGGAAGAACATCCTCAACTCAAACTAGCCTATCAACCAAAAAGCTAGTGAGATGTTCGGGCAGATAGTTGAATTGCAGGGTCACAACCTGCCTTGGGTTCAAAAGCGGACTTCCTCAATGAAAACCGTTTTTGACAGCTACTATAACAATAAAGGTCAAGGCAACCCTCATCATCGATTCTGGATGGAAGGATCGTATAGATTAAATGCTTTGGATCTGTGTTATGATGGTCTACATAACACAGCATCCGCCTTTGAAGAAATGTTCGCTATCTTGAGTCTAACCAACTTTAACTGACGGACTCAAGAAAATAGACCAACAACTACAACCACCACCCCAACAACCACTACCACAACATCAGTGATTGTTGAGGAAGTAAGTCTGTCCCCAGACCTTTGGGTATTCAAGTACGGATAGAGTACCATCCACGTCAACCAAGGATGGTACCATCTACATGTAGGAAAGGGGCAAACCAAAGGAAAAACAGAAACTGGGGTATATTATTACTCTCAGGCGTTTGTGAATTCCATGGGCATGGGTTAACAACCTTCAACTTCCTCCAAGTCATCACAATCACATGACGGAGTGAAAACGGATAACCAGAAGGGTTTGTTTATGGGTTGTCCTCTACCTACCTCCATGTCAAAGAAGAGTTGTCCAACGAAAACTCTTCCGACGTCAACAACATCTACTTCTCAACTTAAAGTTAAAAGACTACAAAGAGATTAATATCCTTTTCTCTGTGACCTCTCTGATTTCCTTTCCGGTCGTTCTATAGCAGCTGTTGTAGACGGCCGTCGTTCTTCCTTTAAATCTATTAATTGTGGTGTTCCTCAAGGATCTGTGCTATCCCCAACACTTTTTCCACTTTTCATTAATGACTTTCTCTCTGTTACTTCATCTCCTATCCACTCATATGCTGATGACTACACCCTTCATTACTCTTTTTAATTTGAAAGGCGCCCCTCCTAACAACAGTTAATAGACGCAAGGAATGTAGCCTTGGAGCAGCTGTTCTTAAATATTCTTGGTGTTTCTTTTTCTCGTGATCTTTCTTGGAAAGATCACATTACTTCTCTTTCTAAACAAGCTTCTAAGAGGTTGGGTGTTCTGAGGCGTCTTCAGTATTTCTTCACTCCACCTCAGTTACTTACCCTGTATAGGGGTGTTGTTTGCCTCTGTATGGAGTATGCGTCACACATCTAGGGTGGTTCCACTCATACAGCTTTCCTTGAGAAGGTAGAGTCTAGGGCTTTTCGTCTTATCAACTCTCCTGCTCTTACTAATTCTTTCTGCCCGTCGAATTGTTGCGTCCCTCTCTATACTAACACTATTACAATGGACACTGCTCTTCTGAACTCTCTCGTCGCATACCTCCTCCATTGAGAAGGGCTCGTGCGATTCGTCTTTCGACACACTCATCCTTTCTCTAACCTACTCTCTGACTCCAGACTTAATCGCTATGCGCAATCTTACATGTATTCTACTGGTAAAGTCTGGAACATACTCCCTTCATCTATTTTCCCAACTTCCTATGACTTACACACCTTCAAACGTCGTGTATTAGGTCATGTCGGCTTTTAATTTGATCAGGTTTCCGTCTTTCCCTCTAACTCTGGTGGAAATTTTGGTAGGCTACTGGCATTTGCCCACCAGAGGTGATATATATATATATATATATATATATATTATATATATATATATATATATATATATATATATATATATATATATATATATATATATAATAATATATATATACAGTGGAAATCCAATATTCGTCCCCGCCAGTATTCGTCTTTTTCGATATTCGCCTTTTTTTTAGTCAAATTTTGTTTGCAATATTCGTCGAAAAGTCAATATTCGTCCTACCTATAACCTTAAAAATAAAAACTCTTAACAACAATCATTGTTTTTCTCATCCAAAAGGTAAATTTCTTTTTAAAATTTTATTTGTGTTTACTGTTTAGCAGTTATGTAGGCCTACACAGTGCGTATTACGTATTATTTATGGCAGTACGCTGGTTAATTTGTACTGTAGTTAAATTGTACAGTGTTTGAAATGATTTCGGAGATCGATTCTAGAGTGAAATTTTTTTTGTTAAAGAATAGATAGGCAAAATTCGAGGCTGGGAACGAATTAATCCATTTTTATTTAATTCCTATGTGAAAAATTGTTCGATATTCGTCTTTTTCGATATTCATCATCCCCTCGGGAACGGATTAATGATGAATATTGAAGTTCGACTATATATATATATATATATATATATATATATATATATATATATATATATATATATATATATATATATATATATATATATATATATATATTTTAAACTTCACCACCGCTCACGGGCAAAGCCCTATTCAAGGAGGGGGTGCTAAAACAATAGAAGAGATAAAAACTACCCACAACCCACACCTAATGCAAATTTCGCAGGGGAGCACAGACGCGGGTCTTGAAAGAATTTAGATTAAATTCAGTAGGAAACACAGAGGATGGGAGAGAATTCCACAAAACAGAGGTGGCTGGAAAGAAGGAGGCACCACAGTGAACAAGCCTGGAGTTGCCAATGTCTACACAAAATTCATGTGCAGACAATGCACCCCTTGTGCTACGAGGACGCCGTAAAGGTGGGGGTATGCGAGTGGTTAGTTACCTCGAGCATTTGCCGCTGTAGTACCTATAGAAGAGAGAGAGGGCACCAACGTCACGTCGCAAAGATAAAGGGTCAAGTGCATTAGTAAGAGCAGAACAGTTTATAAGTCTTTTATCCTTTGACTCAACCCTATCCAAAAGACGGGTGAAACCTGAGCCACTCCAGATATGAGAACAGTACTCCATACAAGGGCGGATGAGGCCCTTGTATAATTGGAGTAACTGTGAAGAAGGAAAAAATTCTCACAGCCTAAACAGAACTCCCAGCTTCTTTGAGGCTGCCTTAGCAACCATTGTGATATGAGGTTTCCAAGACATTTTTTTGTTTATGTTAAGGCCAATAATATTAGTGTTGTCAACAGTAGAGACGGGAGAACCGTCGAAAGAAATAGAAAAGTTATGAGGTGTCTTTGAGAGAGAGATTTCTAGAAGTTGAGTTTTTAAAAATTTGAATTTCACAAGGTTGAGACGACCCCACTGGGAAATTCTATCCAGATCTGCAAGAATGGAATCGGAAAGATGAAGACGAGAGGCAACTCTAGATGCAAAGGAAGGAGCAGATTTAAAATAAGTAGAAGAATGGAGGGTTGAATCATCGGCATATGAATGGACAGGGTTAGATGAACAGCTAAGATGATCATTAATGAAAAGTAGGAATAGAGTAGGAGATAAGACAGAACCCTGGGGAACACCACTATTGACAGGAAAGGAAGAAGTCGCTCCATCAACAACAGCTGAAATGGAGCGATTAGAAAGAAAGCTAGACATAAGTAAGCAAAGAGAAGGAGGAAACTCAAAGGAGGGGAGCTTGGAAAGCAGTGACGCATGCCATACCCGGTCAAACGCCTTAGATATGTCAAGCGCCACCACACAAGTCTCCCCATGATCCCTAAAGGCAGAAGACCATAAATCTGTGAGATAGGAAAGTATATCACCAGTAGACCTCGAACGTCGAAAGCCATACTGATGATCAGAAAGAAGGGAATGAGATTCCAGATAATCCAAGAAGTGAGAGTTGAGAAGGGTTTCAAAGATCTTAGATAGAATACAAGTGAGAGCTATAGGGCGATAGTTAGAAGGATCAGAGCGGTTACCCTTTTTCGAAATAGGCTGAACCAATGCGCTCTTCCAACACTGAGGGAAAGTATTAGTATTGAGGCATAGAGAGTAGAGTTGAACGAGGGGCGGAGTAAGCTCAGAAGCGCACTCCCTTAAAACTCGGGGAGGAATGCCATCCGGGCCGCTTGCCTTCCTTACGTTCATAGATTTCAGAAGCCCATGCACCCAATGCAAATGTAATCATAGGTAAAGGCATGGGACTTCTGAGAGGAGAAGTAGTAGGAGGAGGGTTGCCGGAGTCGTCCAAGGTTGAATTAGAGGAAAATAGGAGGCCGAAGAGATTAGCCTTTTCAGTTAGAGTGTTAGCAACAGAGCCATCAGAACGAATAAGAGGAGGAAAGAAAGATTTACAGAAGTTGTTAGAGATGTTTTTGGCAAGAGCTAGAAAGATTTATCAGTAGAAGAGTTTAGGAGCTCCGCACACCTTTTAGTGAAAGCCTGCTTTGCTTGTCGAAGAATATCCCTGCAACGATTCCGAGCAGAATGAAAATTAGCAAGAGTGATAGGAGAAGGAGAGTTTTTCCACCCTCGATACGCGATGTCTCGAGCCTGAATGGCAAGAGAGCGGGCGCGATCGAACCATGAATTTTGAGGAGAGAAAGATTTAGAGAAAGAAGGGATGAACCTGCTCATCCCATCAACGATTACAGCCCCCACCTTATCAGCGGAGACTGACGCGTCTTCAGAGACAAAGCAGTCCATCCAAGGATAGTTAGCATATATATATATATATATATATATATATATATATATATATATATATATATATATATATATATATATATATATATATATATATATATATATATATATATATATTATATTTTTTTTTTTTTTTTTTTTATTCATTACACCATATCCCGCAAGGTGCAGGGTGGCGTCGGCTGCAGAAACTACATGTTCCTGTAACCGTACATGGGAAAATTCTGGTAAAAAAGGTTCCCAGCCTTTAGAACCTGCGAAGAATAATTCTCCAATTGTCCTGACTGCGACGAAATCCCAATCCTTTATCAACCAGATGTTGTATATATATAAATTTTTCACACCCTTTTTAATGTCTATTTAAAATATTTTACTTATTGAAAAGAACTGCTATTCAAAATTTTGTTGCTCCACTTTAGTCAGTTTAAAATTAATTTTGCTTCATTATTTAATCTAAATTCAATTTCTAATTTTGATTATTAAAAAAACTAAACATCTTAAAATTTTAAAATATTCAAAAATTTCAGTTATCCTCTGCTAAACAATATCTGGTGTTAGTTCTTCTGGTCTATCTTCTTTCCTCTTCTAATAGTTCCTCGCAGATCTTTCAATACTCTCAATCCCTTCTCTGGCTCTTCTCTTTTCTTCTTTCCCAGCTGTTTCCCAATGCGACTGATTCCGACAGCAGTCAGTCAATATATATATATATATATATATATATATATATATATATATATATATATATATATATATATATATATATATATATATATATATATATATATATATATATATATATATATATATATATATATATATATCTTCATAATCCATCTGGTGAACTTGCCTATGATTACTCAATGCAGGACAACCTTGAATAGTTCGTGCAACTCCCTATCCGCATATCTGACCGTCTTGGTGATGAACTCAACATACTTGATCTTATACTGTTAAACTCTTTCCTTCCCAGGATTCATCGTTTCACCCTCTTATCAACGTTTCTTGTTCTGTCTCTTCAAGTCTTAAGCAAGAACGGGCCTCACCTTCGGCGCAGAGACGTTTTTGTCTTTTCGGTGCTTCTAACTGGTATGACTTGCGGTTGTACATCTTTGATTTCTCATAGAATGATTACTGCTTCCGTGGGAGGAGTCGCTCGGAGTGTGCTGAGTGCATAACAAAGGTTATGTCATGAGGCGAACGTTCCATATTCTTTCCCTTCAACTAAACCTAACAAACCTTGGTTTAACTCTACATGTGCTCAAGCTTTTTTATCACCTTTTTATCTCTGTTTCTTGTTCTGTCTCTTCAAGTCTTAATCAAGAACGGCACCCACCTTCAGCGAAGAGACGTTTTTGGCATTTCGGTGCTTCTAACTGGTCTGACTCGCGGTTATACATCTTTGATTTCCCGTTACTGCTTCCGTGGGAGGAGTCCCTCGGAGTGTGCTGAGTGCATAACAAAGGTGATTCACTCTTGCATGATGCGAACGTTCCATATTCTTTTCCTTCAACTACACCTAACAAACCTTGGTTTAACTCTACTTGTTCTCGTGCTATTCGCTGCAGTGATGCTGTTTTCAGTAATTACCATCGTCTTCAAACTCCAGAAACTTATTCAACTTAAATTTTATTCCGGAACCATGCAGAATCTATGATACGCCAAAAACCTTTTTCTCCGTAGAAAATGCAATATTCTTTCTTGTTCCTCTTCCTCTCTCCCCTTTTAGGCAGTTAGCAAAAAATGTCAACTCTAACTTTGCTACTTCAAACCCCTCCAGCTCATTTATGCCTAAAATTATAATTTCTTTTAAAGGCGTCATTTCTGTTCTTTCTAAGAAGGCGTATGGTCCCGATGGTATTCCTCTGATACTTGGACCTCCGCTCTTCGGCATTTCGGTGAATCTTTTGTTGTCGCGCAGGACACATCAAAAGCCTTTGATAGAGTCTGGCACAAAGCTTTGATATTCAAACTTCCCTCTTTCGGTATCTATCCATCTCTATACTCTTCTTTCCTGTCGTTCTTTTAAATCTATTAATAGTGGTGTTCTTCAGGGTTCTATCACATCTCCAACACTTCCTACTTTTCATTAATGACCTTCTCTCTATTACTTCATCTCCAGTCCACTCCTATGCTGATGACTCCACTCTTATAATAATAATAATTGCTACTACTACCTATTAATAATAATAATAATAATAATAATAATAATAATAATAATAATAATAATAATAATAAAAATAACCTCTCATCTCAAAGTTTGTCAAAGAACAAAAGCGACATTTAGCAACTTATCAATAATAATAATAATAATAATAATAATAATAATAATAATAATAATAATAATAATAATAACTTATCCCAAATTTCATTAAAGAACAAAAGCGTCATTTAACAACTCTGCAAGAATAATGATAGAATAATTAATTTAAAAGGCTGACACGCATATTAGTCATTTGGATTGCTGAAGTGACGCATCACCATTATGACGGCCCCATTAAAAAATGTGCCTCCAAGAATCATGTTTTTGATGCACCAAAGTCCCTGATACCAGCCAACTCATAAGTACATACATACACACATCAGGCTAATTTTTTTTTTTTTTATAATAATACAGTAATTAGTAAAACACTCGGCAATATAAAATTGATTTTTAAGTAACATTTTCTCAATGAAAACCAGGCAATGTAATAAATCATCAGTATCAAAATATTTCAATAAATGGTTATAAGTGAAGCTGAAAAGCAGAAAAAAGTGTTAAAACAGATGCTCTATGAGAATTTTTTTTCTTTTTCTAAAAAATGGATGCTTGTACTACAGAATAAATTATTTTGCAATAAATGTTCAATTATCAAACTCATAACGAAGCAATAACACATACTTTAGCTATTTGAGAAATGCAAGCACAACATACATCAGAATTTATAAGAAATCTAGTTAGGAAGTTCTCAAATAGTCTGAACTTACTAAAGAGCAGTTTTAGCAGTTGTAATTGATAATGCATCCAACATGATAAGTGCAATAGATAAACTCAGTGTAGACCCCTCTGAAATAGATAAAATGAATTTAGATTGTGAATCTGAAATCTGTATCACTGACTCAGAAAATTGTGAAGGTGGTTTAGAAATGGAATTAAATGAAGGTGTGGAATCTGCTTTCACTGCTGTAATAATAAAACATGCCATGTGCTATACATACGTTACAGCTCGCTATTAGATATAGTTTGAAAGGTCAAGTCCATACTCTTATAGCTAATGTACATCAGATTGCTGTGACTGCATGAACACCAAAAGTTGAAGCAATATTAAAACTTGAAGGAGGAAAAGTTGCTATATTAAACCAAAAATCTAAGTGGGGCAGTATATACGAATGATGTAGCGCCTTTTAGAACTAAAAGGTACATTAATTGACATGGCTCATCCAGACATAACTATGATGGACTTTCAGTGGTGTGAAATAGAAAGACTTGAAGCAATCCAATGTCATCCATTCTTAGTGACTAAAAGATTACAAACAGCTGAGTTAATCCATGGCTTCTTTTATGAAGAGTGACAAAAACTTTTGCTAACATTTTCTCAAATAGGTGGAACAATTGCAGATGCAATTAAAGAGTCAATGGAAAAAAAAGTTCTCCTTAATAATGGAATATTTGCTTCAATCTATTTTGATTCTATGTTCTGTACACTGAATAATGTACAATTCAGTAGAGGAAAAATAGCATTGATTAATATAGCAATTCGAATGGAGCAATATAATAATTTAAAACAATCAACAACTCAAAAAGGAAGGAGGTTAAAAATGCCAAGCACTTAAGTAATTAATGAACTTAATGTAAATCAACTTTCAACCTTATCATCCTCTTTAAATTTTGAGGATGAAGCAGCTTATGAAGAGTTCTTTGATCTTAAAGCCAAATGCTGTCAGACAAAATAGATAGTATATATATGAGGATCTTCTATTTATAAATTTTAGCTTGATATATCATGCTTTGTCTGTTATGGAGAAAATAGATGGACCATCAAAGCTAAATGCCTTTAAGGCTATTCCACATTACCAAAAAATAATTCAGAATGTTGCTTATATAGTAACTTCAAAGCCAACAAACACAAGTTAGTGTGAAATACCTATTTTTGGCCCTTTGAATAATTTGGTCAGACTTACAAGCCTCAATGAAAGAGGATCTAATTGAAACCATACTGTATCTTAAAACAAATTCAATTTGAATAAAATTTTAAAATTGTTTATTTATTTTGATGAAGAGTACATTTTGTTTTATAAATTTGGTTGAATTGATATAAAAAAAAAATGGGACTTTGCATTGTGTGAGCAAAGCTTTGTCCAGCTCAAAACTATTATAAAAGAATGGGGTTTTGAGTCCCATTGCCATGAAACTACATTTGGGCTAATGTTCCTGAGTGGCGGTAAAAATACCTAAATACAAATGTATAAAAATTAGTAAAATCTTTAAACCAATGGAAGAGCCATAACCGGACCCACTCAAATGGTTCCAGAGCTGGGGCTGAAACAAATTTCATCAACTTGCCAGCCCTGATTTCATCCATAAGATTTTTATATTGAAGAGGAAGTTCTTTTTGGCAGATAATGGGGTAGAAGTAAATAAAAGGGGGGCATAGAGAGTTTTACAAGAAGCTGGTGTCAATGTTTCCTTTAGATAGTTGATGTTGCAACTGTTGATTATTATTTGACTTTTGTGATCTCAATCATTTGAGGTTCTTACTGGTAATGTTTTATATTTTTCACTTTTTCCCATTATTAAATACTTTTGCAGTATTGAACACTTTACTGATTATATTTAGCTTTTATACTCCGTATTTTTATTTGAAACATGGGACAGCTGTATTTCTTCACACAATTCATTTGTACATGAGGCAACCGATGTTAGATGTGTGCCCAGCACAGAGTCTACTCTAATAATATTTTTTTTTTTCACCATACCCCAGGTAGGACTTTCGTCCTGTCAGTAGGATCTTCCGAGGAAGATCCTTGGGTTTCTAGGGCCCACGGCGGATACCGCTGGCTGGGCCAGGCCTATCGCGGATGACGGAGATTATTCCCATCAGTTATAACAACTGGCTTTCTTTCACTTTACCACTGAACCACTTTTTAATATAGGTTACCTTCTTACCACTGTACCACTTAATAATAATAATAATAATAATAATAATAATAATAATAATTCATAGAAGACAATTGAAGAATTAATCTTAAACATGAAAAATACTAAAAATCATAGGATTTTAGAAATTTATGCAGAATATCTTGTGAAATCAGAAGTTAATTTCTTCTATGTTAAGTTGTATAGAAAGTCTGAAAATGGAAAACTGTTACACAGAAAAAGAAATCTAATAGAACTGATAAATGAGAAAGAAAATTCTCAGAAATTTTAAGGTCCTTGTTAATTAAAGCAAGGAAAGAAAATGTACTGTGTTGAAAAATTAAAAATGGATAAATAAACAAAATAAGAAATAAAAGAGCCTGCTAAAATGAAATTGAAAATTAAGAAAAATAAACCAACAAAATTAACTTACTAATATAAGAGTGGTTTGCAGGATTTGGGAAACTTCTGTATCAACATTACTGGCAATATTCTCAGCATTTCCTGCTCAAAAGTATAGTAAGTATTATTTCATGATTGGCAGGTTGTATAAATGTATAAATTCTAGTGAATTGATGTTACTAGATTATTTAATGTTTTTTTTTTTTTTAATATAAAATAATAATGCTGTAATTGACATAAAATGCTGTAAATGAATAAAATATTTAATGTAGATTATAATTAAAAGAAACCAATTAATAACCAATTAGTTTAGCGGACAACAGAGCTCCCTTAGGAAGAGTCCTTTGGGCAGCAAGTTGAACATATTGATCATATTTTTCAATATTATTATCTTTTATAAGATATACTATAAAAAAAAGGAGCAAGGGAAAGGAGTGTTATGTGGCTTTGCAATAATTAACAAAAGTACAAGTAAAATAATTCTCTTGGTGTTGTTAAACCATTTGTAATTAGGATTAAAGAAAAAGTCACATAAAGAAACAGCTTTTTTTGTAACTATACTCACTAGTAAATGTGCTTTGTTACAAGACAAAATTAATTATATATATATATATATATATATATATATATATATATATATATATATATATATATATATATATATATATATATATATATATATATATATAGTTTTTCTACCAGGGTTGGCAGGTGTTGGACAAGGCCCCCCTCCCCCCCAAAAAAAAACTAGGTTTTTCGAAAAAGCCCACTTGGAAAAAAAACAATATTTTCTGTACTCTGTTTTTTTTTTCCAGAATTATTAAAAATACAGTAAATGAAATATAAGTAAAATAATAACTTTTTCTCTTTATTTTTATTTAACTAACTTCCCCCATCACCACTTGGTAGTTGGGGGCCTCCGGTGATGGGGTTGGTGTCCCCAAGACACAGCTGCCGGCTTGTCCTGATGCACGGTCTATTTTTTTTTCATTAATTTCTGCAACATTCGCGGTCTGCACTCCAATTTCCACTTTGTTGAACATCACCTCTCTTCTTCTAGACCTCACCTCTTATTCTTGATCGAAACTCAGATGTTTGAGCGTTCTGATAGCAAACCCTATTTTGTTTCCTCCTACTGTCTCTATCCTCAATTTTCAGCCAAAGCGGGTTGTGCATACGTGCGCAACGATGTCGTTTGTTCTCGTGTCTCTAATTTGGAGTCTTCCGAATTTTCCACCTTATGGCTTAGGCTCTCTTGACATTCTACGACTAAATTCATTTGTTCTGTTTATTTATCTCCTAATTCAACTGAATATCCTAAATTCTTCGACCATTTAAACTCCAAAATAGAGCACATTCTCTCTTCTCCTTTCTCTGAAATCATCATAGGTGATTTCAATGTTCATCACCGCCAATGGCTTTCTTCTAGTTCTCATGATACAGCTGGTGAACGTGCCTTCCATTTCGCTATCCAAAACGACCTTGAGCAGTTGGTGCAGCTCCCTACTCGTATCCCTGATCGTCTTGGAGATGAACCAAAGATTTTAGACTTTTTCCTAACCTAATCCTTCTCCTTATACTGTTAAACTCTTTCCTCCTGTGGGTTCCTCCGATCACCTTCTTATCTCAATATCCTCTTCTATCTCTTCAAGTCTTCCGCAGGAAAGACCCCCTTCTACGGAAAGGAAACGTTTGTGGCACTTCGGTGCCGAAAGCTTTTCGGACTTGCTGTCGTACTTCTTCGATTTCCCGTGGAATGATTATTGCTTCCGTGGGAGGGGTCCCTCGGAGTGTGCAGAACGCATTACTGAGGTGATTCTCTCGGGCATGGAGGCGTACATTCCATATTTTTTCCCTTCTACTAAACCTAACAAACCTTGGTTTAACTCTGCTTGTTCTCGTGCGATCCGCCGCAGGGATGTTGCTTTCAGGGATTACCGTCGTCTTCAAACTCCAGAAACTCACGCTACTCATATTTCATCCCGGAATCGTGCAAAATTATCCTTCGTAACACTAAAAACTCATTTCTTCGTAGAAAATGCAATAATCTTTCGGGTTCCTCTTCTTCACGTTCTTTCTGTCATTTGTCAAAAAATGTCAACTCTAACTTTGCTTCTTCCTCTTTCCCTCCTTTAATTTCTTCTGACGACACAACTGCTGTTTTACCTTCTAAAACTGAACTCTTCACTCAAACTTTTGCCTCTAATTCAACCTTAGATGATTCCGGAGCTATTCCTCCTCCTTCAACCCCCTCAAACTCAATTATACCCAAAATTAGAATTTCTTCTAAAGATGTCATTTCTGCTCTAGCTAAGCTTAATCTTCTCACTAATTTCCTTTCCGGTCGTTCTATGGCAGCTGTTGTAGACGGCCACCGTTCTTCCTTTAAATCTATTGATAGTGGTGTTCCTCAGGATTTTGTCCTATCCCCAACACTTTTTCTACTTTTCATTAGTGACCTTCTCTCTATTACCTCATCTCCTTTCCACTCCTATGCTGATGACTCCTCCCTTCATTATTCCTTCCAGTTTGAAAAACGTCCCACCCAGCAGCAGTTGATAGACTCGAGAAGGGTAGCCTTTTAGCAACTAACCTCTGATCTTTCTCGTATTTCTAATTGGGGCTGAGAAAACATGGTTGTTTTCAATGGCTCAAAAACTCAATTCCTTCATCTCTCCAGTTGACACAATCTTCTGCACAACTATGAGATCTTCTTCGAAAACACACAACTGAAGCCTTCATCTATTAATATTCTTGGTGTTTCTTTTTCTCGTGATCTTTTTTGGAAAGATCACGTTACTTCTCTTTCTAAACAAGCTTCCAAGAGGTTGGGTGTTCTGAGGCGCTTTCAGAACACCCAAGTTGCTTTCTCTGTATAGGGGTGTTGTTCGCCCCTGTATGGAGTATGCTTCACATATCTGGGGTGGTTCCACACACACAGCTCTCCTAGAGAAGGTGGAATCTAGGGCATTTCGTCTCATCAACTCTCCTGCTCTTACTAACTCTCTTCAATCTCTTTCTGCCCGTCGAATTGTTGCATCACTCTCTCTTTACTATCGCTATTACAACAGACAGTGCTCTTCTGAACTCTCTCGTCGCATACCTCCTCCATTGAGAAGAGCTCATGCGACACTCCTTTCTGCACAGTCTCATTCTCTCTCTGTCCAACTCTCCGACCCCAGACGTAACTCCTATGCTCAATCTTACATGTACTCTACTGGTAAAGTCTGGAACACACTCCCTTTATGTTTTCCCAACTTCCTTTGACTTACATACTTTCAAATTCTGTGTATCTGGACACGTCGGCCACCATCGACCATGATAGATCTTTCCCAACTCCGGTGGAATTTGGTAGGCCTCTGGCCTTTGCCCACCGGAGGAGATAAAAAAAAAATTCTTTTGCATAACATATATATATATATATATATATATATATATATATATATATATATATATATATATATATATATATATATATATATATATATATATATATAACTATTAATAATATAGGGTAGCCAGTTGTTATCACTTATGCTGCAAAGCACTATGTTAGAGTTTAATTGCCTATTAATTTTTATATGTTTTTTCAGTGTTTCAATTCTTAGTCTATTCCTTAACTTTTGTCCAAAGAAAAGAAAATTTTTAAAACACTCTTGATTTGAGTTAGAACTTGGATTACAGCTCTGTAAATTACAAAGAAAAATTGACAAAACCCTGTTTGCAAATTGCTGTCTTGCAATGTCTGATTCACCATGACAGACTACCACTTGTTTCTACTTGTATAAGTTCAGGATTGATTACACTGGTCAACACAATTTTTCTGGCAAAAGGTTTTAAAACAGATTCTAACTAAATTTTGGCTTCTGATTACGAATATGAACTCAGTTTTTGTCTATCACATCAGGATTTCAAGATATGTCATTTTTCAGTTTTTTATGAAAATTACTCATCACCCTATATATATGGAAGGTTTCACGATAAAAACACGTGATATTTAGTACTACATTTTTTATATTCTTAATCAAGTAAAAACAAAGATAACAAAGTTCATGTACAGCAAATCAGATATATTGACAGAATTAAAATTGAAAATAGAAAAATATACATATATATATATATAGTGCACATATCAATGGCAAATGGCAGTTATCTGAACTTTCTTTTCTTGGCTGATCTCTGATGTACAGCTTCTGGGTTGTCTTTCTTCAAGCTCCAGCAATAATCCGCCATCATATGCGAGTCCCAGCGGCCTTGATAACGCTCTTCCATTGTTTTAATGTCCTGATGAAAACGCTCCCCTTGTTCATCGCTCACATCCCCAAGGTTCTCCGGAAAATTGTCCAAATGGCTGTGTAAATAATGAATCTTGATACTCATTCTACATCCAAGATCTCGCAGGCTCATTAGTAGCTCTTCCACAATCTCTTCATAGTTGTCTGTTCTTATTCTCTAGAAAACTTTGCACCACATTACAAAATGTATTCCAAGCTCTTTTTTCAGTCTCATTCATTGATGTGATAAAATTTGCATCTCTCATAAGTCTTCTTATTTGAGGTTCATCAAATATTCCAGCCTTTTTCTTCTCTTCACTAAGACCAGGAAAAGTTGAACATATATAGCTGAAGCATTCCCCACTGTGATCAAGAGCTCTGACGAACTGCTTCATCAATCCAAGTTTTAAGTGCAAGGGAGGAAAGACAATACTCTTCCTATCGACTAGAGGATCATTGATGACATTCTTATCGCCAGATGCCAAACTCTGTCACTGAGGCCATTCTTTTTTCACCCAATGCTCTGCTGCAGCTCTACTGTCCCAGTAACACAGAAAACAGGGGTATTTTGTGTACCCTCCTTGCTGACCCAAAAGAAAGTTAACAATTTTCAAATCAACACAAATTAACCACCCATGAACATGATATTGCAACCTCTCAAGAACAATCTTGATATTGTTATATATATTCTTCTTTAAGTTTTACAGAATGACCTATTGGTACAGAGGCATACTTATTTCCATTGTGTAACAGAACACATTTTAAACTTCTTTTGGAACTATCAATAAAAAAGCCTCCAATCCCGTGAATCATATGCTGGAAGTCCCATAAAGAGAAGCAGCCCTTTTACATCAGTACAATAGACAAGCCGGCCATCTGAATGGAAGTACTTACGCAGTTCTGCTTCCCTGTAACGATAAAATGAGACGCTAGTGCCGGGTTTCAACATTCGATTCTCTTGTAGTCTTGAAGCCAACAGTTCAGCAGACTCTCTTGGTAGATAAAGATCTCTAAGCAAATCATTCAAAGCCGACTGAGTAAACAGAATTGGTTTTTACAATCTTCATCACATGGCTGAAAAATATCTGTAGTTCTATCACTAGTTCATCACTAGAAGAAGGTGAGCAGAGATCTGTGTCATCATTTTTGGAAGCTTAGTAAAGATTGGTACAGGTATTTCTTCACTATGGACAACCGGTCGAATAGCTGAAGGGATTCTTGGGTATTTCAAATATTGCTTGTTTTTATTATTGAAACATTTTGCATTGACAAGGCAGAAAGTAAACCATATAATCCTGCCCCTTTTGCTGCACTACTGAATAGAAGGATAATTCATTCTTGCTATTCATGAAAATGAGATACATACCAATAGCTCAAAAACTTGATGTGATAGAGAAAATATAAGATCAGATTCGAATTCAGCACCATCAAATTAGTCTAAAACTGTTCTTAAAGTCCATGCCAGAAAAAAATTTTTTTTTTTTGTTGACCAGTGTTATTAAACATAATTTTTGGAAACATCTGTATCTTTTATTCTGAATGCAGTAAAACCTGCTAAATAATCAGGATAAAATAAGAAACTGCCAACTCTTCCTGTGCATGTGTTAATCTTTTTTGTTTCTTTGTTGCAATATTCTCACTTTGCTGGCGCTTTTATACATTGAAACTTTAGTCCATTCATACCATAATATTCTTCCAGATTCCACCCAGGTTTTTTCAAAAAATGTCCACTAGGCTTTTTTCAGACTAATTAAAAATAAATTTTATGAGATTTTTAAATAAAATATTAGGACTTTTTTCTCTATTTAGATGAATGTTTCTAAGTTCATTAGCATATATATATATATATATATATATATATATATATATATATATATATATATATATATATATATATATATATATATATATATATATATATATATATATATATATATATATATATAATACAACATTGGCCAATCTTAATCACTTATGTTGCAGGGTGCATTGTTTAAGTTTTATTGCCTATTAATTTTTACATGTTTTCTACTTTTTTTCAATTAGTTGATTCCTTAAATTAGTCAAAACAAAAATTGTAGAAAACACCTTTTAAATTGAGGCAGAACTCTGAAGAAAGCTCAGTAAATTACAGTAAAAATTTATAAAACCCTGGTAAATTGTTGGCTTCAATATTGGTCTGACTCTCCATGATCAATATTTTGCTGGTTTCTCCTTGTCTAAGTTTAAGATCATTCTTAAACATGATTTTCAGAAACCTTTTATCCTGAATGCAGGAAAACCTACTAAATAATCAGGATAAAATAGAAATCTGCTTTTCTACAAACTTTTCCTGTGCATGTATTAATCTTTTTCTGATTTCATTATTGTACTTGTACTTACTTTGCTAGTGATTTAAACATTTGAGATTTCAGTGCATTCATGCCCTACTTTTCGTGCAGAAAATTAGAGTATGGCTGTAACAAGGAGTAACTCTTAATTTATCAAACTTTAAATTATAGTACAATTTAAATATAAACAAGAAAATTATATGGGATTTTCCCCAGTTTTTTTTTTAGATGTAAAACCTGGATCCAGTGGACTTTTTCAAAAAAAAAAAAATTTTTTTTTTTGCCAACCCTGTTTTCTTCATTGCATAGTTTATATTTATTATTGAATCACCATTAAAAAAAAAAAAAAAAATTATGTATGTTATACTCTTCATGTTTATTTTATCAGAGTCAACTGTAGTTTTTATTTCAAGATTGGAGCTTGTAGGCATGGGGACCGCTGTTCTCGCATCCATAACAAACCAAATTTTAGTCAAGTAAGTCTGCATTTTTTTAAATTTAATTTATCAATAAATTTTGTCATGTTTCCATATATATATATATATATATATATATATATATATATATATATATATATATATATATATATATATATATATTTTTTTTTTTAAAGTGAAAGAAAAATTCTTAAAATCTTTGATAAAATTTAATCATTTTGTTCTTATCTATGGATGATTCTTTCATGCAGAAATTCTGTAGTTTAGTGATAAGGAAAAGTTGTGAATTAATCATCAGGCAAGATGATCTTTGACTTGTATATAATTTTTAATAGTTTTTCCCAGTCAGGAATGGAAAAAGTTAATATTTTTAGAACCTCTGAGTTTGAGGTTTTTTCATTATGTGTTGTTCATTGAAAATCATTATTTTTATTATTACATTTTTAATTTGCTTATTTATTTATATAATACATTTGTTTAAAAATATTTATAGGATTTTATATTAATGATTTAAACTATTGGTTTAAAAGTTTTATATTTTTATTTATTTCTCCTCAAAATTATTTAAAGTAGAATGTGTAATTCATTGTGAAGGTATTTTATTCTATGTGTTTTGAGTCCAGTGATGTGTTCATAGAAATTAAGCAGCAACTTTTTTAATTTCTTATACATTATGTATATAGGTCTTGATAATATAGAAGTCTCTCGGTTCGTATATCTGAGTATAAATGTATTACCATCACAATTTGAACCAGTTGTATAATTCTTATTTGGCAATAAATTCTAATTCTCCAATTAAATCACTCATTATGGGATTTAAATTTTGAAATTTTAGATTTAGATGAGATGAACTGCCATTTAGTGGAATCTTTATAAGCCTAATTTTTTTGTAAATTTGCATTCTGATAACAATTTGAAGATATCACCTTATATTACTTATCTCTCTATGCAAAATTTTATATTCGTTTTTATTTTATATTTTACATTTTTTGTATTTTTTATTTCATAACTTCAATCTTTGTTATTTTTATTCGTTCCACTTTTAACCTTGATAATGGGTTGTAGATGTACACACTAGTTTCATTAGTCAGCAGTAGATTTCAAAAGAAATAGGCTTTTGTTTTGGTTTTGGCAGAACAAAATTCCACTTACATAAAAAGGTCCCTTTTCAACTTTTTTCTTAAAAGTTATGGAAAAATTACATTCATGTTATTTAGAATATTTGAGAAAATTATGATATTAAATTTTTACCTCATTCTTAAAAGCATACAAAATTAAAAAAATGTTTCTTAGATTTATCTTTCAAACTTTGGAATAAAAGTATACATTTCTGCTGTTTACAAGAAATGACAGAATGTTCTCCTTAATAAGAAAATTAAAAGTAGAATATTTGATAGTTATTTTTAAATAACATTTGATAATGTTGAAAAATTTAATGTATTCTTAAGTGAAAAATTACATTTCTTAGACTTAATTCATCTTGGCAGTATCTAGACAGAAAAATGTACTATAATATATGGAAGAAAAATAGAAGGGGGAAGTAATACTCAGTTATTATTTTTGTTTTACTTAAAAAAAAAATTATTAAAAGCAAAAATAAAAATAAAATAAAAAAAATTTGGGAGTACTCTTCTACATCTACTTCTATTGCCGAAAATTCTTCCTGTTCTGTCCTTATTTCTACAATTTAAATGTTTGAGCCAAGTCAAGTCGGAAAAAGAATATTAGAGACAAGTTTTTTGACTTTACCACAAATAAAATTTGATTTCTAAATCTAATTTTAAATAGATTTTTTAAATATACTTTTAAAGTATATTACTTTTTTAAATTATAGAAAAAAAAATAAATTGTATGGGATCTCCTTTTTCACTCTTATATTAAAAAATAATATAAAAGGGCAAATTTCTCTCATTTAAACAGCATTAAACAAGAGGAAATTTTTTACATACCCTTTAGAGTTGAGTTTTGATCTCCAAAAGATTCTGCTGGTGAGGTTCTTGGTCAAGAGTGTGCTTTGGCCTCTTTTTCTTTGATATACAGCTGGTGTATCTTTTATGAAGGCATTTCTCAAAATTAAAGAAAAAATATATATATATATAATTAATAAAAGTATTAGAATACTTTTATTTTTCCATGGAAATGGTAGTTGTTGTCTTGTAATTAATATAAATGCCAAAAGTATGGCAGAGCTTGAGCCATAATAGCCCTTGCTCCAGAGATATAAAATGATGGTCTGCAATAGTTATGATGCAAGAATTATTGCATTTAGCAGAAATATGTTATATTCTGCTTGTTCTGCAATTGTTGATTTTTAGGAGTGGCTGAATGACAGAGTAGCCAGAAAAGTTTAGCTATAATTTTTTTTTTTTTTTTAATTTTATTTATTTATAAATCAGATTTAAAAATCAAACTTTATTTTTACAAAAAATTGTAATGTAATTACAATGGCCAAATGAAAAATAAGAGGTAAAAAATGTAAATTTACTTAAATTTATAATTTTTAATCCAAAAAAGAAAGAGAGAAAAAAATTTTTTTTTTTTTTATTCCTTCCTTTTTTGTACACTGGAGGGAAAGAGCCCAAATTGAATTTTAATTAAAATTTAATTTTGGTGTAAATGAAAAAGTAAATTTAAAATCAAATTTATTTTTACATTTTTATTTCAAACATACATTAGTATTTTTATGTTGTTCATAAAGATAACAATATATGTTTGATGTTATTTAGAGATATCTGCTTTACAATGACATTATATTTGACCTTTTTCTAACAATTCTTTATGTAAATTTCTACACATCAGTGCTGCTTTTCTAGGAACTTTATTTTTATTATTATTATTATTATTGTTATTATTATTGGGGTTTGAAACTGTTTCTGACTGATGATTTATATCAACAGGCTCTAAAGAAGTTTTATGAAGCAAAATTACATATGATGGATGTCTTTCAACTATTCCCTATTAGATTTTCTAATAATAACTGATACAGTTTCACCCAAAGTATTTTTTGTTACTTGAGTTACAGTTCCCAGTTGAAAGAAATAAGGTTTACAAAATTTTTCTTTAATAACAATGATATCTCCAATTTCAACATTAGTATGTTGTTGTTTTTTATAACTGTCTTGCTTATTAGTAGCAAGGTGTTGTAGGTTAGATAAAAATTCATGATAATAAAGATCATTTAGATTTGCTTTTACCTTTCTGTACTTTTGAAAAGCTTCAAGCAAAATATCATGATCTCTATCAGAGGACCAATCTGGATCTTCTGATTGATTTTCCTCATCATTATATAAACATTTTGAAATAACCATTGATGGGACTTCATACCCCTTGATTAATATCTCTGGAGTGATTGAAAAAGGGATACTTGGGTCCACATCAGGGTTAATTAATAAATTCTTAAAAGCTATGGGCCTTTTATTTATTAACATATTGGTTTCCTTAACTAATAAAGAAAACTCATCAAATTTTAATATATTTTTACCAATGGCACTATAAATAATAAATTTCACTTGTTTGACTGAAGATTCCACAAGACCTCCAAGAAAACTAGCTTTAGCTGGATATGGAGAAAATTCTAGTATTTTAATATTATGTAATGTTAAGTAATTTTTAACATCATCATCATTTAAAAAGTTTTTTATTGAGTTTATAGAACTTATAAAAGTTGTTGCTTGGTCGCAAACTATTACTTGTGGAATACCATATTCAAACACATGAAATTGAAATGCAGAAATAAAAGACTTATTATCTAAATTACTACATACTATTAAATTTACTGCCCTAGTATATGTACAAGTTATAATTAAAATGTAAACCTTTTCTTGAATATCATTAATTTTCACATAAAAGGGTCCTAGGTGATCCATACAGATTTCTCGAAAAGGTATTTGAGAAGGATTTATTCTATAATCCTTGTAATGATTTTGGTTGTTTTTTATAGTTCTTCCATACAGTAGTTTACATTTAATGCAATCCTATATGTTGTGCTTTAAAAACATCAGACTGTATGGAACATAAATTATTTAATTGTCCTAAATTTATAACAGCAGAATCCAAAGTACAAAAACTTAAAGAACCAGATGGTTGGATAAAGTATGGGTATACAAACCCAGTTTTATATACTGTTTCAGTTTTTTTTTCACTTACATCAATATTTGTAGCTAAAGCTACTGTTTTTCTTTCAAAAGTTGCTTTATTTGTTTTTGTGTTTAGAAAAATACCACAATTTTTCATTCTATTTTGTATTTCAAACCCAAATTTCAATATATCATTCAAATCTGGGTAAGTTTTATTAGTGACACTCATATACTGTATTTTATATTGTTCTGGCAAGCCAGACCACAAAAAATATTGTACAAAAATATCACTTGTAATGTTTAGGGAACTAATTTGACTTTCAATCAATTTAGCCTCACTAATCCAACCATAGAAATCAGAAGTTAATTTTAACTTACACAATTTTTCAATTACTGCAAACTTCTGAATATCCTTGTTACTAAAGGCAGCTATAAGAAGATTTTTAGCTGCCTCATAATCCATATCAGCTGCAGGACTTTTTTCAATTAAGACCTTGGCAGGTCCTTTCAACTGTTTTAGCAGACAAGAATGTCTAGCATATTTGTTAAATTTTTCTCTATCCATAATTTCCTCAAAATTTTTTATAAACCTGTCAAAATTTTCAGGCTTACTATCAAATTCTGGCAATTCTAATTCGGGGCGCTTAAGTCCACTATTACCAGATTCATAATATGAAATGTTTTCTTGAGTTTGAGGATGGATAGTTGTTATTTTATTTTGTAATTCATTTATTATTGTTGCTACTTCTAACTGATAAAAATCATTTTTAATAAGTTTTTCCGAGCCTTCAAATGAAAATTCTGGACATTCGGTATAAATGTCCAAAATTTCATTATCTAACTCAGTAAGTTCATTTTCTTTGTTTTTTAATGATTTTATGAGACCACTAATTTCAATATCAGAATATTTAGGCATATTCGTTGTTATAGTATTTAACAGTTTTGTTACATTGGCCCTTTTTACCCCACGTTTTCTAACTAGGGTTAAAACTTTAGTAAAGTTTGTTGAAGGTGATGAATCATCAGCAACTATTTCCTCAATGTTTTTATATTCTATATTTTGATCTAAAACCTCCATAATTTTATATGTTATATGACACCAACTGTCTTTGTTTTCCTATGTTCTTATGTATTATAAAAATATGATAAATATTTTACCAATATGTTAAATAAAAGGCCAAATACAAGACCAAGAAGAAGAAAGGACTATCCCGTTGAGATGCCATAGACAGAAAAATGTACTATAATATATGGAAGAAAAATAGAAGGTGAAAGTAATACTCAGTTAAAAAAATTTTTTTTTTACTTAAAAAAAAAATTAATAAAAGCAAAAAAAAAAATAAAAAAAATTTGGGAGTACTCTTCTACATATACTTCTATTGCCGAAAATTCTTCCTGTTCTGTCCTTATTTCTACAATTTAAATGTTTGAGCCAAGTCAAGTCTGAAAAAGAATATTAGAGACTAGTTTTTTGACTTGACTACAAATAAAATTTGATTTCTAAATCTAATTTTAAATAGATTTTTTAAATATACTTTTAAAGTATATTACTTTTTTAAATTATAGAAAAAAAAATAAATTGTATGGGATCTTCTTTTTCACTCTTATATTAAAAAATAATATAAAAGGGCAAATTTCTCTCATTTAAACAGCATTAAACAAGAGGAAATTTTTTACATACCCTTTAGAGTTGAGTTTTGATCTCCAAAAGATTCTGCTGGTGAGGTTCTTGGTCAAGAGTGTGCTTTGGCCTCTTTTTCTTTGATATACAGCTGGTGTATCTTTTATGAAGGCATTTCTCAAAATTAAAGAAAAAATATATATATATATAATTAATAAAAGTATTAGAATACTTTTATTTTTCCATGGCCATGGTAGTTGTTGTCTTGTAATTAATATAAATGCCAAAAGTATGGCAGAGCTTGAGCCATAATAGCCCTTGCTCCAGAGATATAAATTGATGGTCTGCAATAGTTATGATGCAAGAATTATTGCATTTAGCAGAAACATGTTATATTCTGCTTGTTCTGCAATTGTTGATTTTTAGGAGTGGCTGAATGACAGAGTAGCCAGAAAAGCTTAGCTACAATTTTATTTTTTTTTAATTTTATTTTATAAATCAGATTTAAAAATCAAACTTTATTTTTACAAAAAATTGTAATGTAATTACAATGGCCAAATGAAAAATAAGAGGTAAAAAATGTAAATTTACTTAAATTTATAATTTTTAATACAAAAAAGAAAGAAAAAAAAATTTTTTTTTCTTTATTCCTTCCTTTTTTGTACAGTATCCTCTGCAGAAAAAGTAACAATATGATATCAAAAATCATTAAAACACATAACAGAAAATTATTTTCTCATGATTTTCTGTCTACAACAGTATTTTAATTGAGAAAAAAATAACCTTCAATAAGTTTCTTTTATCTAACTGCAAGTATGAAATATTTCCTTGTTAAAGTTTGAACTTTGGACTGATAAATCCTTAACAAAATAAACATTTTTTCCTACCATTTTGAAAAATTGGAAAAGCGGCTTCAAAATTCCCCCATGTACAAATTCTGATGAGAAGGAATGTCACATTTTTAACATTAAAATTTTGGGGTGTACAGGAACTGAAATTTTTAGCTCTGGCCAGAACAGGGATTATCCAGAATTGACAAAAAATTCTAGCTGGAATTCCTGCTGGAACTGGAATTTCTTATGAACTTTCCTTTTAACTATAAAGAAATGCGAAAGCAAAATTTTCTATATAACTTTCAATATTAAATAATATATATATATATATATATATATATATATATATATATATATATATATATATATATATATATATATATATATATATATATATATATATATATATATATATATATATATATATATATATATATATATATATATATATATATATATAATATTTATATTTTTTTATATAAATATATATATATATATATATATATATATATATATATATATATATATATATATATATATATATATATATATATATATATATATATATATATATATATATATATATATATATATATATGTGATGTAAGTTGTATTTATAATAATTAATTTTTTTTAAATGTAATTTAATTTAAATAAATATCGATTATTGAGAACGATATCGATTATATCGGGATCGAGTGGTATCAAATGAAAAGTGATTTATAAGGACATTGATTTATAAAGCTGTGATATTTAATAAGCACCATCTTGGAATGAAGTTGTATTGATAATTATTTTTTTTGTAAATGTAATTTAATTTAAATAAATATCGATTATTGGGAACGATATCGATTAAATCGGGATCGTTGCCGCACATATATCGATTGTTGTAGCATGCTATTCTGAAAAAGAAGCCGGTAGATACGGATCCCGCTTGTAACGCGTGAATATGTAAATGATTGTGAAAAATTCTTATATAAAGTAAAAAAGTACTAAAGCACAAAATATTTCACTACGCCGCTATATAAATATTAGAAATAAGATAAAATCTACTGAACAAGGTAAGAAAGAAATTTTTTTATAGATATAAAGTAAGCTCTAGGCCGACCCTAGGGTAGAAGCTATAAAGACCCTAGAGTAACAAGCCCCCTAGGCAAGACCAAATTTTTACACACACACACACACACACACACACACACACATATATATATATATATATATATATATATATATATATATATATATATATATATATATATATATATATATATATATATATATATATATATATATATATATATATATATATATATATATAATATAATATATATAATAATATATATAAAAAAAAAAAAAAAAAAAAAAAAAAATTATATTTATATATATATATATATATATATATATATATATATATATATATATATATATATATATATATATATATATATATATATATATATATATATATATATATATATATATATATATATATAAAATAAATATATATATTTATATATTGTTTAGAGAGAGAATATATATTACGTTAGATTTGGTTAGATTTGGTTAAATTTTTTTTTTTGGTTAGGCTAGGTTTGTTTTGGCTACGTAAGGTTTATTTTTCTTTCGTTAGGTTGAATTAGGTTAGGTTAGGTAGAGTTAGGTTTGGTTATGTAACTTGTTTAATTTTGTTAATTAGGTAAAGTTAGGTTTAGTTACGTAATTTTTTGCTTAATTTTGATAGGTTATGTTAGGTTGGTTTCGTTTACCTATTAGTGTATATATATATATATATATATATATATATATATATATATATATATATATATATATATATATATATATATATATATATATATATATATATATATGGCCAGAGTTTACTTTAGCATCCATAAATATTTCAAAAACTACAAAACGTACGTTAAAAAGTATTATATTTTTGAAATCCTTGGCGAATTTTGAGTAAGAAAAATTGGGAAATAAATAAAAATCGTAGAATAATTTTAATATGTACACAAGTTATATTTTATTTAATACATTTTACAAAATCGTACGTATGGCATAATCGTACGTCTGGCATCGTAGCAGTAGGCTTGTATACCACGGCAACATTCCATCTATCAGTTAGGCTTGTATCCAACATCAAACTTCGGTCGTCGGGGTATGATAAGTCGAACTAAATACAATATTTTTTGTAATATTTATACGCCAAATTATAAATTAAAAATTTTTCGTACCGAAACCATTTATTTAAAAAACTTATTTTCACATCTTACAATTTTCTTTCTCAAAATTCAACAAGGATTCCAAAATGGGATCCTTTTTAAACTACGTTTAGTAGTTTTTGAAATATGTATGGATGCTAAAGGAAACTCTGACCTATATATATATATATATATATATATATATATATATATATATATATATATATATATATATATATATATATATATATATATATATATATATATATATTTTTTTTTTTTTAGGTCTCCTCCGGTGGGCAAAGGCCAGAGGCCTACCAAATTCCACCGGAGTTGGGAAAGGTCTATTTTCATGGTCGATGGTGGCCGACGTGTCCAGACACACGGCTTTTGAAAGTATGCAAGTCAAAGGAAGTTGGGAAAACAGATGAAGGAAGTGTGTTCCAGACTTTACCAGTAGAGTATATGTAAGACTGAGCATAGCGGTTAAGTCTGGGGTCGGAGAGTTGGACAGAGAAAGGATGAGAATGTGTAGAAAGACGTGTCGCACGAGCTCTTCTCAATGGAGGAGGTATGCAACGAGAGAGTTCAGAAGAGCAGTGTCCGTTGTAATAGCGATAGTAAAGAGAGAGTGACGCAACAATTCGACGGGCAGAAAGAGATTGTAGAGAGTTAGTAAGAGCAGGAGAGTTGATGAGACGAAATGCCCTTGACTCCACCTTTTCTAAGAGAGCTGTATGTGTGGAACCACCCCAGATGTGCGAAGCATACTCCATACAGGGACGAACAACACCCCTATACAGAGCAAGCAACTGGGGTGGCGTGAAGAAATTCTGAAGGCGCCTCAGAACACCCAACCTCTTAGAAGCTTGTTTGGAAAGAGAAGTAATGTGATCTTTCCAAGAAAGATCACGAGAAAAAGAAACACCAAGAATATTAAGGACAGATGAAGGCATGAGTTGTGTGTTTTCGAAGAAGATATCATAATTGTGTGGAAGATTGTGTCGAGTGGAGAGATGGAGGAACTGAGTTTTTGAGGCATTGAAAACAACCATGTTTTCTTTGCCCCAATTTGAAATACGAGAAAGATCAGAGGTTAGTTGTTCCAAGGCTGCCCTTCTCGAGTCTATCAACTGCTGTTGGGTGGGACGTTTTTCAAAATGGAAGGAATAATGAAGGGTGGAGTCATCAGCATAGGAGTGGATAGGAGATGAGGTGATAGAGAGAAGGTCATTAATGAAGAGTAGAAAAAGTGTTAGTGATAGTACAGAACCCTGAGGAACACCACTGTTAATAGATTTAAAGGATGAACGGTGGCCGTCTACAACAGCTGCTATAGAACGACCGGAAAGGAAATTAGCGAGAAGATCACAGAGAGAAGGATAGATACCGAAAGAGGGAAGTTTAGAAATCAAAGCTTTTTGCCAGACTCTATCGAAGGCTTTCGATATGTCCAGCGCGACAGCAAAAGATTCACCGAAATGCCGAATAGCGGAGGACCAAGATTCAGAGAGAAGGGAAAGAAGATCACCTGTAGAGCGTTTCTTACGAAAGCCATACTGGCGATCAGAGATAAGATTAGAAGAATTGAGATGCTTCCAAATCTTCCTGTTAAGGATAGATTCGAAAACTTTAAGAGAGGACGGAGGTCAAAGAAATAGGACGGTAGTTGGAGGGTTGAGAGGGGTCCCCCTTCTTCGGCACAGGTTGAATGAGCGCACGTTTCCAGCAAGAAGGGAAGGTTGAAGTAGAGAGACAAAGACGAAATAGTTTACCGAGGCAGGGTGCAAGCTCGGAAGCACAAGTTTTGAGAACCACAGGAGGAATACCATCGGAACCGTACGCCTTCTTAGTATTAAGCTCAGAGAGAGAGCAGAAATGACATCTTTAGAAGAAATTCTAATTTCAGGCATAATTGAGTTAGAGGGGGTTGAAGGAGGAGGAACAGCTCCAGAATCGTCTAAGGTTGAATTAGAGGCAAAGGTTTGAGCAAAGAGTTCAGCTTTAGAAGAAGGTAAAACGGCAGTTGTGCCGTCGGAAGATATTAAAGGAGGGAAAGAGGAAGAAGCAAAGTTAGAGTTGACATTTTTTGCAAAATGCCAGAAAGAACGTGAAGAAGAGGAACCAGAAAGATTATTGCATTTTCTACGGAGAAAGGAGTTTTTAGTGTTACGAAGGATAGATTTTGCACGATTCCGGGATGAAATATAAGTAGCGTGAGTTTCTGGAGTTTGAAGACGACGGTAATCCCTGAAGGCAGCATCCCTGCGGCTGATAGCACGAGAACAAGCAGAGTTAAACCAAGGTTTGTTAGGTTTAGTAGAAGGGAAAGAATATGGAATGTATGCCTCCATGCCAGAGAGAATCACCTCAGTAATGCGTTCTGCACACTCCGAGGGACCCCTCCCACGGAAGCAATAATCATTCCACGGGAAATCAAAGAAGTACGACCGCAAGTCCGACCAGCTTGCGGCACCGAAGTGCCACAAACGTTTCCTTTCCGTAGAAGGGGGTCTTTCCTGCGGAAGATTTGAAGAGATAGAAGAGGATACAGAGATAAGAAGATGATCGGAGGAACCCAGAGGAGGAAAGAGTTTAACAGTATAAGGAGAAGGATTAGAAGTTAGGAAAAGGTCTAGAACGTTGGGTTCATCTCCAAGACGGTCAGGGATACGAGTAGGGAGCTGCACCAACTGCTCAAGGTCGTTTTGGATAGCGAAAAGGAAGGCACGTTCACCAGCTGTATATATATATATATATATATATATATATATATATATATATATATATATATATATATATATATATATATATATATATATATATATATATATATATATATATTTTATATCACCTCTGGTGGGCAAAGGCCAGAGGCCTACAAAAATTCCACCAGAGTTGGGGGAAAAGACGGAAGTCTGGTCAAACTAAAGGCCGACATGTCCCGATACACGACGTTTGAATGTGTTTAAGTCATAGGAAGTTGGAAAAATAGAAGAAGGGAGTGTGTTCCAGACTTTACCGGTAGAGTACATGTAGGACAGAGCATAGCGGTTAAGCCTCGGGTCAGAGAGTTTGACAGAGAAAGGATGAGACTGTGTGGAAAGTCGAGTCGCACGAGCCCTTCTCAGAGGAGGAGGTATGCGATGAGAGAGTTCAGAAGAGCAGTGTCCATTGTAATAGCGATAGTAAAGAGAGAGTGACGCAACAATTCGACGGGCAGAAAGAGATTGAAGAGAGTTAGTAAGAGCAGGAGAGTTGATGAGACGAAATGCCCTAGACTCCACCTTCTCTAGGAGAGCTGTATGTGTGGAACCACCCCAGATATGTGAAGCATACTCCATACAGGGGCGAACAACACCCCTATACAGAGCAAGCAACTGGGGTGGAGTGAAGAAATACTGAAGGCGCCTCAGAACACCCAACCTCTTAGAAGCCTGTTTAGAAAGAGAGGTAATGTGATCTTTTCAAGAAAGATCACGAGAAAAGGAAACACCGAGAATATTAAGAACAGATGAAGGTCTGAGTTGAGTGTTTTCGAAGAAGATATAGTTGTGTGGAAGATTGTGTCGAGTGGAGAGATGGAAGAATTGAGTTTTGGTGGCATTGAAAACAACCATGTTCTCTCTGCCCCAATTAGAAATACGAGATAGATCAGAGGTCAGCTGCTCCAAGGCAACCCTCCTTGCGTCTAGTAACTGTTGTTGAGAGGGGCGCCTTTCAAATTGAAAGAGAGTAATGAAGGGTGGAGTCATCAGCATAGGAGTGGATAGGAGATGAAGTAACAGAGAGAAGATCATTAATGAATAGTAGAAAAAGTGTTGGGGATAAGACAGATCCTTGAGGAACACCACTGTTAATAGATTTAAAGGAAGAGCGGTGGCCGTCTACAACAGCTGCTATAGAACGACCGGAAAGGAAATCAGAGAGAAGGTCACAGAGAGAAGGATAGATTCCGAAAGAGGGAAGTTTGGAAATCAAAGCTTTGTGCCAGACTCTATCGAAAGCTTTCGATATGTCTAGCGCAACAGCAAAAGATTCACCGAAATGCCGAAGAGCGGAGGACCAAGAGTCAGAGAGAAGGGAAAGGGGATCACCAGTAGAGCGTTTCTTACGAAAGCCATACTGGCGACCAGAGATAAGATTAGAAGAATTGAAATGTTTCCAAATCTTCCTGTTAAGGATAGATTCGAAAACTTTAGAAAGAACGGAGGTTAAAGAAATTGGATATATATATATATATATATATATATATATATATATATATATATATATATATATATATATATATATATATATATATATATATATATATATATATATATATATATATATATATACTTTTGCCCATATTCAAACCTTTGTGAAAGTACATGGATGCTACCTAAACATAAAAATAAGCTGCAATGTGGTACTAGCAGGAATATGCTAGACTCCTCTTACCTTTGCGAGTTTATCTGGAGGAAAAAAAAAACCGAAAACAAAGATTTTGCAAGATATTGGAAATTTTAAAATCATTTAATTCAATTTTTCCATTAAAAAACTCATTTGTTATAAAATGAAAAATAAGTAAGTTCTTAATTCTTTTGGTTCAATTAATTACATTGGTGCTCATCAAAATTTAATTATTTTAAAGTATATATATATATATATATATATATATATATATATATATATATATATATATATATATATATATATATATATATATATATATATATATATATATATATATATATATATATATATATTATATATATATATAAATAAAAGTTGCTTCACAACCGCATCGTTCGTTTGGTCGCTACACGGCTTGAAGAATTATTCTATAACAACATTTAGGAAATATATGGACGCAAAATGGCCTTCATTTCAAGATTTTTTTTTTTGCTACTTTTTTCAATTTTTAAAACTCGATAACTTGCTTCCCTTTCGTTCTAGGTATTTTTAATATTATTTTCATTCTTTTTGGATCATGTTCTACAAATAAGGTAAATTTCGTTACAATCGGCCGGTGTAAGTTTACTAAATAAGATATATATATATATATATATATATATATATATATATATATATATATATATATATATATATATATATATATATATATATATATATATATATATATATATATATATATATATATATATATATATATATATATATATATATATATATATATATATATATATATATATATATATATATATATATATATATATATATATATATATATATATATATATATATATATATATATATATATATATACATTAATTGTGGTGTTCCTCAGCGATTTTTATCTCCTACTTTATTTTTACTTTTCATCATCGACCTCCTCAGCTGTACTTCTAACTCAGTTCATTCTTATGCCGACGACTCCACTCTCCATTCTTTTACGTATTTCAAATTTATTCC
This sequence comes from Armadillidium nasatum, assembly GCA_009176605.1. Taxonomy (NCBI): domain Eukaryota; kingdom Metazoa; phylum Arthropoda; class Malacostraca; order Isopoda; family Armadillidiidae; genus Armadillidium; species Armadillidium nasatum. Next base: position 43,489 of record SEYY01020994.1, read on the forward strand.
CTCTTTTGCTTCTACAGTTGCTTCTCGTCAGTAGTATATAGAGCGCTTTCTTAGGGTGCCAGATTTTGCTACCTCGACAAAATCTGGCATCCTGACCCTAACGATCTTTGCATTTGCGTGCAATCCTGCATTATCAGGGACCTTCCTGATATTTTCTTTGACGGTTCACGGACCCACGTGGACTCCCGGACCCCCAGATTCAAAAAATTTCGGCAGAACAACCGCAAAGAAAATGGTCAGGAAAGAAAGTGAACTGAACGCAGCGATTTTGCAAACTCAGAGAACTTCCTGATACCAATTTGGGGGAATTCAGGAGCCTCCCGTGCGGGCCCCTTCCCCAGACTTTAGACCAATTTCAGTGGGTTGAACCCCCCAAAATGGTGTCAGGAAAGAACGTGAGTCAATGTGCGGATATATATATATATATATATATATATATATATATATATATATATATATATATATATATATATATATATATATATATATATATATATATATATATATATATTAAACTCCAAAATAGAGCACATTCTTTCTTCTCCTTTCCGAAATCATCATCTTAAGTGATTTTAATGTTCACCACCGCCAATGGTTCTCATCTAGTTCTCATGATCCAGCTATTGAACTCGCCTTCGAGTTTTCTATCCAAAGTACACTTGAGCCGTTGGTGCAACTCCCTATCCATATCCCTGATCGTCTTGGTGATGAACCCAATATTTCTTGATCTTTTCTTAATCTCTTTTCATTTTCCTCATACTGCTAAACTCTTTCCTCTTATGGGTTCATCCGATCACTTTCTTATCTCCGTATCTTGTTCGGTAACTTCAAGTCTTCCGTAATAACGCGCCTTCGGTGAGAGTTTCTGGCACTTCAGCGCTGCTAACTGGTCTGACCTGTGGTTGTACTTTACTGATATCCCATGGAATGACCACTGCTTTCCTGGGAGGGGTCGCTCAGAATGTGCAGAGCGCATAACTGAGGTGATTCTCTCTGGCATGGAGGCGTACATTCCATATTCTTTCCCTTCTACTAAAGCTAACAAACCTTGGTTTAACTCTGCTTGTTCTCGTGCGATCCGCCGCAGGGATGTTGCCTTCAGAGATTACTGTCGTCTTCAAACTCCAGAAACTCACTTTACTCATATTTCATCCCGGAATCGTGCAAAATCAATCCTTCGTAACACTAAAAACTTATTTCTCCGTAGAAAATACAATAATCTTTCTGGTTCCTCTTCACGTTCTTTCTGGCATTTTGCAAAAAATGTCAACTCTAACTTTGCTTGTTCCTCTTTCCCTCCTATAATATCTTCCGACGGCACAACTGCCATTTTACCTTCTTCTAAAGCTGAACTCTTCGCTCAAACTTTTGCCTCTAATTCAACCTTAGACGATTCCGGAGCTATTCCTCCTTCAATCCCCTCTATCTCAATTATGCCTAAAATTAGAATTTCTTCTAAAGATGTCATTTTTGCTCTCTCTGACTCTGAGATTAATACTAAGAAGGCGTATGGTCGGGAGATGGTATTCCTCCTGTGGTTCTCAAAACTTGTGCTTCCGAGCTTGCACCCTGCCTTGGTAAACTTTTTCGTCTTTTTCTCTCTACTTCAACTTTGTGGCTGAGGTTATTTTCCCTTTTATCATGCCGGACGGCACGTGCCTGCATGTGCCTCACGTTGTTTCCTGAGCGATATTTCTAGCTTTTTTTCTAGCACTTGGCTCTCATGCTAGACACCTTTCCAGCACTTGTCACTCATGTGTCACCCTTCCTATGTCGTGAGGAGAGTGCCAGTTGGAACTGAGGGTAAATCATCATCCGTGGGCCAGTCAGGTTGCAGGCACCCTTGTTGATGACGTCATGGTTCTAGCTTTTCTAGCACTTGTCACTCATGCTAGACACCTTTCTAGCACTTATCACTCAAGTGGCACCCTTCCTATATCCTGAGGGGAGTGCCAGTTGGTTCTGAGGGTAAGGCATCTTCCGTAGACCAATCAGGTTGCAGGCACCCTTGTTGATGACGTCATCTACGCACACTCCTTACCCAATGGCGTTATGACACGGAATATCTACGTAACTCGACCACCAGTTTTCTTCACGTGATTTTTTTTTATTCCCGTAGATTTTTTCTTTTCTTCTGTCCGCCATTTTTGATCACGTGTGTTTGTGCTATCTTGAATTTGATTTTGAATTTTCCCGACTTTTCTTTCTTGACCTCAACGCCATCAATTGAGTGAAAATCAAACTTCTTCCTCGTCCGATATTTACAGTAAAACTTTTATGAGACCCAAGACCGGGATTCGAACCTCGACCTTTTGATTTGAATTCCATGTCGTTAACCACCACGCCAACTTGACCATTCCTTACAAAAATGTGAATTGTTCTATTCACCCGACACGTTTTCGACTTTTGAATACGCTAGATGACGTCATCTACGCATGCGCTCACATCTTATCCTGTGACGTCATGACATGGGATAATCTTGAGACTATGATGTGACTTTCGGCCGCCATTTTTTTCTCTTTCCTCTATTTCTTCTCTCTCTCTCTCTCTCTCTCTCTCTCTCTCTCTCTCTCTCTCTCTCTCTCTCTCTCTCTCTCTCTCTCTCTCTCTCTCTCTCTCTCTCTCTCTCTCTCTCTCTCTCTCTCTCTCTCTCTCTCTCTCTCTCTCTCTCTCTCTCTCTCTCTCTCTCTCTCTCTCTCTCTCTCTCTCTCTCTCTCAGATCCATATCCGCGGGTGGGCTCCTTCGCGGACGGCGTGGGAGCAGATACACGGGGGCTGGCGCGGGCGGCGCTGCGCAGTGGAATGTTCGCAGAGCACGATACGAGGGTTGCGGTATCCGGCAGAGCGCGCGAGCGCGTACACATACATCTATCCCAGTGTTGCTATGGAAACAAAAACTTCACTGTATATATATATATATATATATATATATATATATATATATATATATATATATATATATATATATATATATATATATATATATATATATATAAAGATATTATGACGTCATGATTTTTGTGACATCATTCTTTATTATCCTACTCGGTAAGAGAGGTGTGTCATTGTCAATGAAGCAGGCACTGATGGTAAGACAACATACGTTGCCTCATTGGCTATTCATGAGTGCCATTCCTAACACTTTTTAGTACGTGGCATTCTTGCTAGGCCATCGTGGATTTGGTATCTACCATCTTGATCACGTGGTATCCGTTATTTTTGAGCAAGTAGTTTTTATTTCCGTAGATTTTCTTCCTCCATCTTCATCACCATTTCTTGATCACGGGGTTTCTATAGGGGTACATGCGTACACACACACACACACACACACACACACACACACACACATATATATATATATATATATATATATATATATATATATATATATATATATATATATATATATATTATATATATATATGTATATATATGTATATATATATATATACCTTGCCTTGTGACACGTCATGGCATTAACAATCATGAGACTATGACTACACCAATATCACGTGACTGTAAATCCTCAGACGGATGCATAAAATAACACAATGAGGCGAGCGAATGCATGCATAAACATTCATGACGTCATCACGTGGAATTTTTATTTTTAGAAGGAATATTTATCACTTTCAAATACGAATTTAAAATATTATATCGTCATACTTTTTCTTTGTTACCATTCAAGTCCTAGCTTGATATTTTTTTTAATTTATTTATTTAACAAACAAATATCTCTGTATTTTTTCTTTTTTTCAATTTTTTGTTTTTGTTTTTTCTTATTTTCTTTTTTCTATTTTTCTTTTTCTTTTTCCTTTTCATTTTTTAAAATAAATTATTATCTATTTTTATATTTTTCTTATTGTTTCTCTTTTTACTGTTTTTGCTGATACCAGATACAATCTTTACCATTTTCTCCTCACAAAAACACATACACAAGTACATACAAACCCACATAACTACATCGAAGACATCACCATGCTACCCAGCATTCACCAAATTGTTAAGGTAACAAACTCCAGCCGTTATTTTATTCGCAGGACTTTGATTTTTTTTTCGACTTAACCTCTCATGCGTGTAGTAAAGTACGTAATATGTATAAGGACTCAGTCACATTCACATACACTCACCCAACCACATTCGCATACACAGCAATTGTATCCAAATAAGATCAGTTAGTTTAAAATTTTAGCATTACATACACTGATATACTCGACATATCAAAGCAAAATTCATGTATATTACTTATAACAAACATATCACACACATTTAAAGCTATAAACCACTCCTCTAAATATATTTGTCCCTCAAAATATCTCCTTAACCCAGACTGAAAGCCTTCATTTACACTGTATTCATGCTCTCTCACAGCTTTCATTCACATATCAAAGACACTGTGTAGGTTTCTGCACTAAGTCTCACTGCATGCGTCATAAATCTAAACTATCTTTTATCACTACTGTATGAACAAAGGCGTGTTAGTATCTATCTGGCATACAAATTACTGAACTTTATCTCATTGTTCAATCAAAACTATTCAATGTATAATTTGATTCTCCATGATATTGCATATAATTAATTGTTCCTTCATATACATTACTAACCCTAAGTTCCACATAATTTACTTTAAAACTCGGTATACAATCTATCTTTTTAACTTATGCATGATCAAAGACATCTCTCTGTCACACATTTCATTCCCTATCTCCTTCAACCAAAATCTTATTCTCCTTATATAATCTTACTTTTAAGGACTCTCCGGATGTTCTAAGTAAGAACCACATGTAAAATATCATCTATGTCTGTGTAACGACGAAGACGTAACATGTTTTTAATAGCAAGATGATATATGAACTGAATAACAAGGTTATACTACACATGGAATCTGATACTGAAAACTAAATGGAGCATGTTAACCAATAATAAACGATTATGAGTCTGACGTCATGTATGAGCTGATTCGTGTTAACCAATAAGATACGGTAAGATTTACGACGTCACTGAGGAGTCGACAGGTGATTGGATGAAGAGAGTAATTTATTTATTCTTAAAACAATGGGGAACTGTTCTAACATGAAGCTGTTTTAATATTTTATCACAGAAGATGGTTTTGGGAGGGAATGCGTAGTAATTATGAGGTAAAGGAAAATCACCTGAGTCTCTTTTCGGAGGATTAGA
>SEYY01020995.1:7500-12500 GCA_009176605.1 Armadillidium nasatum
TATTACAACTCCTTCTGGAATTTTATTATAGTATTTAATAATTTACTTTATTTTCTCATTAACATTTTTAACATATATATATTAACAAGTCCAGAAAAGAAATTAAAGCATTAATAGAAAATGATTAGATCAGCTTTTTAAGGTTTAAAAACTTAACGAGGAATAGCTAAAAACCGTGACACCCCAATGCCCATGCTCTTGTTATTCCACCATTGAAATCGCTAAGAAATGTGTTCATTTACATCAGTGACATAAAATTATATTGAATCGTGTTCTAACGGTAAATAAAATTCTCAAAAAATATTTTCAAATGAAAGAAATCTTTTGAAGTGAACTGGAGATGATATTTAACTCTTAGATGTATGATACAAACTCAGGTTTTTCACTTAGTCTTCCTTGAAGGCAATGGTGAAAAGAAATGTTCGATTCAACTCATATTCAACTAATTATATTAAAAAAGAAGTAATAAAATAGTGGTATTTTATTCTGATGGAAATAAAGGCTCTAAATGAATTAGAAACTATCGATTAGTGGAATGATAAAATTAAAAATATTGCTTGGGTCAATTTGCTCGTTGCTATCTGATTTGCCCTCTTAGCAGCGTTCCGTAAATACATCTGCTTAGATATATACGCTAAAGTCAGTTTATTGTAAAATGCTTATAGTATATGTTGAAAGAAATATGGGTTTTAATCAGTGATGGTTATACGCTACAGTAATTTTAAAATCATTTACAATAGATCATCAAAGTCATTTCGGAAACGAATGAATTTTGATCCATTATTTGGTACGACATTTACTGCAGCTAGACAGGTCTCTACTTGGGCATTATAAACTGATTAATGAACAAGTCAGCCATCAAGTTAATAAATTTTTTTCAGTTCAATTCCTATATTTTTGCTTGTATACATATATAATTTTTTCATAATTTTTAAACAGTCGTCAAATTCACAAATAAGAAGATCCGATACTTATTTCGTAGAAGACTATACGGCATATGCTGCACATTTGGAACAGGGTTTTCCTGTTACAGTATCTCCTACAGAAGTTTGTGCTGTAAATGCTTCTTTCGTCTAGTCGATCATTTGTAACATTTTTGATTGCTTTACGTAGATCTGGCAGAAATCATTGGGTGTAAATGTAGTGAAAACTTATTTTTTTAAAATTAACTTACTTTTAATAGGTTAAAATATTAAACCACTTTTTATAACCTGTATCTGTAAATGGGTCGAGGAGAGGGTTTAATGACCATATTTTCTGACCAAAAATCGGACGCTTCTGAAGATTCTACAAAAAAAAAAAAAAAAAAAAATAATTTTTGTATAATCTAATTTAAACAAAAGATAAAATACTATTATCCGTTTACCTAGGGACATTGTATTTAAATTTACAATTAAATAATATTATTAGTTATTATTATTATTATTATTATTAATTATTATTATATATTATATATTATTATATATATAATATATATATTATATATATATATTATATATATTATATATATATATATTATATATATATATATATATATATATATATATATATATAATATATATATATATATATATTAATTTATTATATATATATTTTTATTTTTATATTTTTTTTTTTACATATTTTTCAATTTTTCATTTTTAGCTCAGATATTAAATATTACCTTATCATCTTATTTAGGCAATATTCTGTAATTTTGAGTATGAGATCACATGTTTGTTCAACTAGTCTAACATACTAGTCATAAACCTTGTAATGCTTCTTTTAACTAAAAATACCAGAGCTCAATTCTTCAGGTGATGTCTTTAGCCTGAAATACGATAGTACTCATAATTAAATCTGTTTTGTATGTTTTGTAGTTTTGCCTAAAGAGAAGAGCTTTGTCTCTTGAAACTTTGTAAATAAAGATACAGTGTTTATTACGTTAGTATTTGTAAACCTTATTATTATATTCGGGTGTAAAATTTGTGTTGTATAAAATGTGAATTATTAGACATTCACGGGTGAAGATGACATCCAGGAAACCCCAACAGATTCTCACAGCAAATGATGTAGTGGTGCCCACTCTTAATAAATATTCACCGAGATGAATAAGGTGGAGTGAGGAAGTAAAGTGAGACTTTTGGGATTCTAAAATCAAAACCAAACATCTAGAAGAACCTTTCGCTGTTGACAAGAAACGTGAAGCACTTGCAACACTTTGAACCACAGTTTCTATTCTATTTCTAACAATAACAATTATATGATCAGTCCGTGATCTCACCTTCATAAGGATTAGAAAGACTGTGTTAAAGTAAATTAACATCTCTTAACTTCTAAGGAAGCAACACACTTAGTTCTGTTTTTTTTTTTTTTTTAATATATATAAATAGCTGTCAAAACATAAAACATCATATTCTTGTAATAAATTGGAATTTTTCCTATAATTTTTCTTATATTTTATGTTTCCTAATTTAGTAAAAAAAATAAACTATTATTTCCTATCATTTACCTTGGTGTGGCAAGTGTCTTTAGAACTTGATGAATCTTCAGCTTTCCTTAAGAAATATTCGATAAAGAAGTAAATTTTACTGTTTTTTACCTTATACCGTAGATATAAGGTAAGTTTAATATTTCTACTGGGTACTACAAACACTCTACCTTTTCTCAATACGATGAAACTAACTAACTTCTAAAAAATCTATTTTTATTCAGTAATGGCTTTAACTTCTTTGGTGAGATAGGTTTGACTAGTTTACAAAAAGTCTGGTTAGGCTAGGTAAATTTTCAGTAAGGTAGCCTAGGCTAGATTATGTCTATTTAATTAGATTAGATAAGATTAAGTTAAGGTCATATAATATATTACCATTGTCTATATACTTAGTCTGTGATATTACCTACTCTAACGCACGCTTCTTATCGTAAACTAATTCAACTTTAACTTACTTTTGAATTTTATGTCTTAACCTCAATTCACCTTCCTGAATGCTTTCTTACCAAAAATAACTTGTTGCATCAAAATTTAACACATATAGACTACAGGATGTGTAAATTTCTATAAAATTCTCTCTTTATTCCATATAATTAATAATTTTATCTTTTACAAAAAAAAAAATAAATAAATGAATAAATAAAAATAAAAATAATAAAAATAAAGATCATTTCGTTTTTAGCAACCAAAAATCTATTTCCCAATTAAATTTTCATAAAATTCTCAGTATGGATCCAATCGAAATGGAAAAATTCAGTTTCCAATATATTGTTTTTTATCATTCATTTCTTACTTGAAAAGATGTCATTTTAACATTCAGTAGGCAAAAATCTGTCATCCTCCCATTTTTTTCATACGTTTCAGAGGAAATTAGGAAAAAAAAATGTTTTAAAAATTTTTTTTAAATGTTTTTTTTTAATTCTTTTTAATAAAAAAAAAAAAAAAAATATATATATATAATATATAATAATATATATATATATATATATATATATATATATATATATATATATATATATATATATATATATATATATATATATATATATATATATATATATATATATATATACTATATATATATATAACAATCGTGGGGTGGTGTCTACCTCAGGTCACATGCATTCCCCAACACTCACCCCCTCACCAATCTTTTCCACTCACTCCTTTCCTCGGTCAACAGCACACCCTCCTACCAGCTCATCGCTCTGTCTCTCAATAACTCCTTGTCCCACTCATCCAACCTTCCCTCGATTTCCCTGTACCTCTCACAGCCTCCACCTCTCATACAAATACTTTTTTTGCCAGTCTCTCCTCATTCATTTTACAAACGTGCCCAAACCACCCCAGCATGATCTGTTCAGTTCTCCCAATCATACTCCTTCTCTAAACCACACATCTCCCTTATTCTAACATTCCTGACTCTATTCCTTCTACCTATACCACACCGCCCTCCGACCATTCATTTCGAAAACGTTCAATCTTTTCCTCATCTTCGCATTCAACCTCCATATTTCACTCCCATACATACCACCGGTATAAAGCATCCTTCAAACATTTTCACCTTCTTGTCAACCCTCCTTTACTCCAAATATCTCTCAAACCTCCCATCATCTTCTCCACTTCTCTTACTCTATGCCCAACTTATTCACTTCACTATCTTCCCCTTCCCTAAAATTCACCCCCAGATATTTAAATGAATTAACCCACTCCAATCTCTTCCTCCCCACTTTAATTCGCATTTAATCTCCCCAATTCACACCCCTCTCCCCCTTCCCTTCTGATTTTTCATCCTCACCACTTTACTCTTACCTGCATTTACCATTAAGTCCAATTCGTCACATTCTTTTACAAACTCTTCCACCAGAACCTTCAAATTCCCTGTAATACCGCCAAAGGCATAACATCATCCACATAAAACAACACATTCGCATCCCACACACCTTGTTGCTCCCTCACTCTCACCCCTCTACCCGCTCTTTCCATCATTCTCACCACCACTTTTTCAATAAATAAATTAAACAACCCCAGAGACATTACACAACCCTGCCACAATCCATTATTCACCTCAATAAACTCAGTCTCAATTCTATTTACTCCCACACATGCTTTGCTATTCCTTTAATATATTTATATATATATATATATATATTATATATATATATATATATATATATATATATATATTATATATATATATATATATATATATATATATATATATATATATATATATATATATATATATATATATATATATATATATATATATATATATATATTATATTATATATATATATATATATATATATATATATATATATATATATATATATATATATATATATATATATATATATATATATATATATATATATATATATATATATATATATATATATATATATATATATATATATATATATATATATATATATATATATATATCACAGAAGTCTTACACTCTCTCACAATTTGCAATTTTTTCCCGCAAACCTGTCAACAAGCGGAAGGCTTTTTTGTATTTTCT
>SEYY01020995.1:17500-25000 GCA_009176605.1 Armadillidium nasatum
TGTCTTATTGATGTCCTACTGATTTCCTGCTTGTCTCACAGATGTCTACTGATTTCCTAATGATGTCTTACTGATATTCTACTGATTTCCTAATGATGTCTTATTGATGTCCTACTGATTTCCTGCTTGCCTTACTGATGTCTTACTGATATCTTACTGATGTCCTACTGATGTCCTACTGATGTCCCACTTATGTCCTTATATCCCACTGATGTCCTACTATTGTCTTTCTTATGTTCTACTTATATCCTCAATATCCTTTTTTCTTCATTCATAAATTTTGTTTTTGATAGATTACGACTTCTAATAATTTTGAGAACTTTTAAATATTGTAAAATGATTAAAAAGAAGGTAACTGCTAGAGTCTCCGATAACTTAATGCTATATATATATATATATATATATATATATATATATATATATATATATATATATATATATATATATATATATTATATATATATATATATATATATATTTATATATATATATATATATATTATATATATATATATATATATATATATAATATATATATATATATATATATATATATATATCATATATATATTATATATATATATATATATATATATATAATATATATATATATATATATATATATATATATATATATATATATATATATATATATATATATATATATATATATATATATATATATATATATATATATATATATATATATATATATATATATATATATATATAATATTATATATATATATATATATATATAATATATATAACAAATTAAAACTGGAAACCTTAATTAGCCGGAATCAATAAATTAATTCCGGCCGGAATGGAGATTTTATTTACAATCTCTTTATTCTTTATATATATATATATATATATATATATATATATATATATATATATATATATAATATATATATATATATATATATATATATATATATATATATATATATATATATATATATATATATATATATATAATATATATATATAGCACCCTTAATAATAAAGTTGGCGAGAAGGTTATTATACTCTTTGTGCACACCAAGGGTTTCCAACCTATTTTTGCTTGTGGACCACTGAGTTCTAATTTATAATATTATTTATTTATTATTTTATCATGGACCCATTAGCTAATATTATGGACCCTCGAAATAATAATTTTCCTTGAGGACCCCGTCAAAGCTTCTGTAGTCCCCTGGGGGTCTATGTCGACCCCAGTTGGGAAACGTTTTTGTACACTATATTATAGATGCATTGGTACAATCTACATATAAGGGAATGTCATTTGTCAAAGGATAGCACCATACAACTCTGTCAGAAGGTCAATAAACTGAACTGACTTGAAACATGATTTAGCTAATTTACACAGTCAAAATATGACAGTCATCTTACATCATTAGAACATGATTTAGATAATTTACACCTTCAAAATTTGACAGTCATCTTACATCATTAGAACATGATTTAGATAATTTACACCTTCAAAATATGACAGTCATCTTACATCATTAGAACATGATTTAGATAATTTACACCTTCAAAATATGACAGTCATCTTACATCATTAGAACATGATTTAGATAATTTACACCTTCAAAATATGACAGTCATCTTACATCATTAGAACATGATTTAGATAATTTACACCTTCAAAATATGACAGTCATCTTACATCATTAGAACATGATTTAGATAATTTACACCAAAATATGACAGTCATCTTACATCATTAGAACATGATTTAGATAATTTACACCTTCAAAATATGACAGTCATCTTACATCATTAGAACATGATTTAGATAATTTACACCGTCAAAACAATGAATTAGCCATCTTACATCATCAGAACATGATTTAACTAACACCGTCAAAATCTGAAAGCCACTTTACACCATCAGAGCATAAATTAACTAATTTACATCATCTTAACTGAACGTATCCATCTTACGCCATCCGAACATGATTTAGAAAATTTACACCACCAAAACATGACAGTCATCTTACACCATCAGAACATGATTTAACTATTTTACAAGTTCGAAAATGAATTAGCCATCATACACCATCAGAATATGATGAAGCTAATTTACTTCGGAAAAGACATGACAACCATCTTACACTACTTGAAAATAATTTAGCTATTTTTCACCTTCAAAACATGACGTAGCCCATCCTACACCTGAAAACATGAGTCATTCGAAATGAATAACATGCACCTTCATTTTTCATTCCTACATAATTACTTACATCTTTTCTCTTATTCATTTTTTGAATCCATCTATCTATCTATCTATCTATCAGTTTTTTTTTTTTTTTTTTTTTTCTATTTTTTTTTTTTTTTTTTTTTTTTTTTTTTTTTTTTTTTTTTTTTTTTTTTTTTTTTTTTTTTTTTTTTTTTTTTTTTTTTTTTTTTTTTTTTTTTTTTTTTTTTTTTTTTTTTTTTTTTATCTATCCATCTATCTATCTATCTATCTTCTATCTATCTATCTATCTATCTATCTATCTATCTCCTTTTTCCCTTCATTTTTTGAATGCCTTTCAAGATACCTCTATTAAGCATATCTTTTTCTATCATTTCCTCTCCTTCCTTTCCATCCCTCTATCTCTCCTTTTCCAATTCATCTTCCTTTTGCGGATATTTCATCTTTGTCTCTCCGTCCTCTATTTCATCCTCTTCCATCTCTCTCTCTCTCTCTCTCTCTCTCTCTCTCTCTCTCTCTCTCTCTCTCTCTCTCTCTCTCTCTCTCTCTCTCTCTCTCTCTCTCTCTCTCTCTCTCTCTCTCTCTCTCTCTCTCTCTCTCTCTCTCTCTCTCTCTCTCTCTCATACACACATTTCCCTCCTTTGCCTTCAAATCCTTCTTTCTCTCCTTTAACCTTTTTTTTCTTCATGTTCCTCTATTTCCTCTCTATAAAAATTTATCTTGATGTAATTCTTCTGTTACAAAAGATCTTCTTTTATTGACTCTCAAAGTGTTCTTTCCTTCACAGATTCATCAAAGGGTAGTGAATTTTTATTTATTTATTTTATTTTTTATAATTATTTTATTTTATTTTATTATTCTTATTTTTGATTTATTTATTTTTTTATTTATTTTATAATGATAATAATAATTGTGGCTAGATTTTTTTTTTTTTAATAATAATAATAATAATAATATAATAATAATAATAATAATAATAATTAAAATAATAATAATAATAATTATTTTTTTTTTTTTATTTTTTTAATAATAATAATAATAATAATAATAATAATAATAATAATAATAATAATAATAATAATAATAATAATAATAATAATAGCAGCACTTCAGTATGAATTTATTTAATTTTTTTTTTATTTAGCGCGCATACGATTTTAATGATATTTCATTTTTTATATCCGGTTAGTTATTGTATAGTATATATCGTAGTGTAACTTACCGCTTGTCGTGCTTTAGAAAGTCTGTAGAAAGGAATTTTTAGCTTGGAGTTATTTCGTAGGTTAATTTCTCGTTCTGAATGATTATTGATCGTTTATTCTTATTAATGATTATTTTTTTTCTTATGAATGATTATTGATGGTTTATTCTTAGAAATAATTATTTTGATGATTTATTCTTAGAAATGATTATTTTGATGGTTTATTCTTAGGAAAGATTATTTTGATGGTTTATTCTTAGGAATTATTATATTAGTGGTTTATTCTTATGAATGATTATTTTGATGGTTTATTTTTAGGAATGATTATTTTGATGGTTTATTCTTAAGAATGATTATTTTGATGGTTTATTCTTAAGAATGATTATTTTGATGATTTATTCTTAAGAATTATTATTTTGATGGTTTATTCTTAAGAATGATTATTTTGATGGTTTATTCAATTATTATTTTGATTTTATTCTTAAGAATGATTATTTTGATGGTTTATTCTTAAGAATGATTATTTTGATGGTTCATTTTTGGAATTATTATTTGGATTGTTTATTCTTAGGAATTTTCCAGAATTATAAACAAATTGGAAGATAAACTCACCAAGAGATTCCGGGAACTAAAATTCAAAAATTTAATATTCGATGATAAATGCAACAAGTATTTGCCTCAGGTTCCTCGCTATGTATTCTTAATGGGTTTGCTAATGTACAGCTAGACACATTTTTGCTGCATTCAACATCCAAAACTTATTATAATGATTATTCTTAGTTAGAAATTTAATATAAATAAAATATTAAATAAATATATTATTTAATATATTCTAACCTCATGCTAAATTATCGAAGCATATGTTTTCTCTCCTCCACCGTTATTCATTTAATCGATATACTGTAACAACTTCTTATTATTTTGTTGAGAAATTGCTAACGTCAGCGGTCACCTCTGAAATTTGGTTATGGTCATCCTCGATGTTGGATCTTTTTTCTTCGCTAATGCACTACTTCGGGAGACTATCAATATAAACACAAAACTGATCTTTCGAAATTCCGATAGTGTATTTGATCAGGATAAACAATCTTTCAATGAGATTTTTATTATATACACAATAATAAAATATACCAACAGATTGATGACATCTCAATGGGTTCCCAACAAGGGCCAGTTTTCACCACCACTTTTTTGAATCATTTAGAGGAGATCTTTTTGAACAATGCCAGTGTCCTTAAACCCACTCTCTGCAGATGCCAAGTTGACGATGTTCGGAGAGGGAGGCAAAATTTTATGTCGTCACATAACAAAATGGATATATATATATATATATATATATATAATATATATATATATATATATATATATATATATATATATATATATATATATATATATATATATATATATATATATATATATATATATATATATATATATATATATTAATTATATAATTACTATAAATTACCTTTTTTTTTTTAAATCTTTAATATTATTTAAAATGTAAAATATTTCTAATAAGAACTGTAATTAATAATTTTAAAAATTTTAAAAATAATTAATAAAATAATGATTTAAAAAATGGGAAAAAATTTAATGTAGAAACGAGACATTAGAACTGGATGCCAGAACCGAGTTCCCCAAATCCGAGTTCTCCATTTTAAATGGGAACTTAATCCAAGGTTTTGAATCTGAATTCAAATTTGATTGCAGTAATTTGGATTTTTTAGATTAAGAGTTAGGGAAAAGATTTAACCTGTAATTACATTGCCATTATATATATATATATATATATATATATATATATATATATATATATATATATATATATATATATATATATATATATATATATATATATATATATATATATATATATATATATATATATATATATATATATATATGAAACCACATAACCGTTGGAATGAAACGATTCTCTTTTGAAGTCGTGGTGTGGTGGTAATACTCTGAGTTACCGTCTAAGAGTTCAGGGTTCGAATCCCCAATAGCAGAATATATATATATATATATATATATATATATATATATATATAATATATATATATATATATATATATATATATATATATATATATATATATATATATATATATATATATATATATATTATATATATTATATATATATATATATTTTTTTTTTTTTTTATTATATATATATATATATATATATATATATATATATATATATATATATATATATATATATATATATATATATATATATATATATATAATATATATATATATATATATATATATATATATAAAGCAATGAACTTTCTAGTTAATTAATATTTGTCCAATTTTCAGTTAATTTTGGAATCAATCTAAATACTTGGACTCTTTTACCCTTTTTGGGATTGCAAATGCCAAATTACAAATTCTTTATTCTTTATGTGTAGTTAGCTTTGATCTTAATAAGACGAAGAGTGTCGACAAATAAATATAACGACAGTCAATCCAGTTTCCTAGAAGTACAGTGAACTCATAATATATATATATATATATATATATATATATATATATATATATATATATATATATATATATATATATATATATATATATATATATATATATATATATATATATATATATATATATATATATATATATATATATATATATATATATATATATAACTGGAGGCGTAACGGTTTCATTTAGAGGTTTCCAGAAGTAGACATTTTGCAGTTCGCATCCTCCTGTGTCGGTGAGTACTTTTATATACCAGTCAATACCTGACCCTTCATTTTATGCTATAAAAGAACCACGGACCAGACCCGTAAGTTTTTTTTTTTTTTTTTTTTTTTTTTTTTTTTTTAATACCTTATTGACTTTTCGTTTCTTGGTAATTGTTATTTTTTTTAAATATATATTAAAAAATATTTTAAAAAAAAAAAAAAAAAAAATTTTGAAAAAAAAAAAAAAGTTTTAATTAAAAATTAATTTTCCGAAATTATCGTCGATATTTTATTTCTTTGAAATTGTTTTTCTCTGGAAAACCGTAAATGCGATAATGTTTAAATACTTCTTAAAGCTTAACTAATTATAATAATAATAATAATAATAATAATAATAATAATAATAATAATAATAATAATAATAATAATAGGCTCTATTGTATTTTCATAAGAATATATTTTGCTTCAGTTGAGACAAAGCGAATCGGAGACTTCTGACGCACGGAGACTCCACCTGACAGTCGTAAACCAGCCTGCAACTGTACATCGTTGCGATTTACTATTCGTACATGCCTTACTCAAATTTTTAAACTGTTTTTAAAAAATTAATTTTTTTTTTACCAACTTTATAAATTATTTCTTATTCTTATTAGAAAATATTACTAGTATTTACCAGTTTAACTTGTATTTCAATCAGGCAAGTATTATACAAATATTCTTTAATAATAATAGCAATAATAATAATAAATAAATAAATAAAATAAATAAATCTGAATAGAAGTCGGTATAATTTCATCAGTGTTAAATTAATACTACTACTACTACTACTAATAATAATAATAATAATAATAATAATAATAATAATAAAAGAAAAAATAAATGTGAATAGAATATGGTTGGTGATTTTTTTTTATGATGAATCAAATTTTTAAAATCATGATTTTTTTTGATTTTTTTAAAATTAGTGAACTTATTCTTCTAAGTAATAATTAAAATTAAATATAGTAAATAAGTAAATATAATTAGCTTAATTAAGTAACTAATTTAAATTATAATTTCTTAAAAAGTACGAGCTATTTCAAATTTTTTTTTATATAAAAATGACGAAAATGTGTCTGATAGAAGTAATTCACTCTATTTAAATTTAAAATTTTAAAGAAAATATGTAAACTAATATTATTTTTATTAATATTATGATTATTATTATTATTATTATTATTATTATTATTATTATTATTATTATTTTTAAAAAATTTTAATAGTTCTGTGTTTATTTAATTTTTATTATTATATTATTAAGATTTAAATATTAAAATTAAAAAAAAAAATTAAATTTAAAAAAAACTAAATTTTTTTTTGGAAAAAAAAAAAAAAAAA
>SEYY01020995.1:32500-37500 GCA_009176605.1 Armadillidium nasatum
CATTTTGAAATAAATTTATAAATTTTACATGATTAAAAATATTGCTTCATGTTTACTATTTAAAAAAAATAAAGATAAAACATACATACATATGACAGTTATGTATACTTTAACTTAAAGGTTCAGTTTTAGAAAAGAGAAATCCCTGTGTCTGTATCTATGTGTGTGTATGTCTTAGTGAATATAAACTTACTGCAAACTTCCTATTCCTCCTCCATACATATGAACCCAAAACATCATACAGAGAGGCACTTCCGTTGCAGCAATCTCAGGGGACTCAAGTCGTGCTTTATCTCCAGATTTCTGAGGGTAGCCTGAATTGATATACGCGTAGCCACCTGGTTTGGAAGATAAAACTACATGCTTTAAGTTATATGAAGAATTCTTTTGCGATATGTATTGAGAAGCAAAGCAAAAAATTAAAAACACAATCGGAAGTTTGCTTCATTTACAAAAAAAAAAAAGCAAAATATTTTACACTAAGCGATTTAAAGCAATATTTATATTAAAATTATACAGCTAAGCAAATTTTCAATAAAATAACTACAAAATAAGCAAAAATTCAAAGCACAAAACGTAAATTGGGAATAAAATAATAAAGCTGATGAACCGGTTTTAAGATGGTAAACCACGGATGACGATTGGTCTCTTGAAGGTCCTGTGCCTCGTTTCATGGTACTTCTCGCTAGAGACCAATCAAAATCATCTTCCTCCTCGTCTGTTGGATTTTCCCAAGCACAGAAATCGCTGTCAAAGGTGCAGTCATCTGCAGTAGAAGGCAAAATAAATAGTGTGTTTATTTATTCCAACAGTTAATCACGCCGTACTACTTAGCATTATCTGAAGAGGTACTTATGCAGTTTATTGACTGCATAGCTATTACTTTCAATGAAAATAAAGTGAATTATTTTTTATAACTTACTGCCACAAGGTCCATCTTGAAATGTAATACTGTCAATCGCAACGTACCCCCTGTGAAGAGAGTAATGATGATTTGATTTCCCTTTGAAAGCAATACTGAAGACAGAGTTTGAGGAAATCGAAATTTTTACTGTAGCCCAAAGTCCTTCTGTCGTATCTCTGATCTCGATCAGTGGATAAGTGTCATATCGAACATTTCTCAGAGGTTCCGTAAAATTCATGTTTTCATCTTCAACGTCTTCAATTGTTGAATCTATGTCGCTGGCTCTTACACTGTCATCGTGATAAAGAAAAAGATACACTCCGAACGAATCTACACTCAATCCAGCGCTGGCGTGCTACCAAAAAGTATTATAAAGTTTGTAATAATTTATTAGAAATTAGTCTATTTAAATACTCGTCTAGTTAATTGAGATAACACTAGATACGAATATTCTCTTCAGGTTTCTTACAAAATATTAGTACAAGAATCAACGTCATAAAGGTTTATCCTTATTTACCTGAAAAGTTAAGCATCGTCCCCTGGCTTCCGTTGGTTTTGTTGGCGTAGTGAGAAGCCAAGCCGTGTTATTTCTATCGCTTTCGAGTAAATCCGACATAGAAGCAAAGGCGTAACCCCCTACAATAAATTAATAAAATAACAAAACAAAAAATTAACAAATAACAAAAGATGTTTTGGAGTAGTAACAAAAGAAGAATTTTGGGTATTGATAATAAAACCATGAAATTATAATGTAAAAAAGAAATAATAAAAAAAAATAATAAAAGTAATTAAAATAGTTTTGTAATTTTTAATAGCAGAAACATTTCGAGATAACATAATATTTCTAAAAAGATTAAATGGTGTGAAATTAATAAAAATAATTTCAAAATTGTTTTAGAATAATATAAAAAAAAAAAAAAAAAAAAATATTCAATTTTTTATTAAAAACGAATAAAAATTATATTTTTAAATGTATTTTAAAAATTAAAAAAAAAAAAAAAAAAAAAAAAAAAAAAAAAAAAAAAAAATTATATATATATAATTTATATATATATATATATTATATATATATATATATAATATATATATATATATATATATATATATATATATATATATATATATATATATATATATTATATATATATATATATATATATATATATATATATATATATATATATATATATATATATATATATATATATATATATATATATATATATATATATATATATATATATATATATATATATATATATATATATATATATATATATATATATATATATATATATATATATATATATTATATATATATATATATATATATATATATTATATATATATATATATATATATATATATATATATATATATATATATATATATATTATTATATATATTATTATTATTATTATTATTATTATTATTATTATTGATTATTTATTATTATTATTATTATTATTATTATTATTATATATTATATTATTATTATTATTATTATTATTATTATTATTATTATTATTATTATTATTATTATTATTATTATTATTACTATTATTATTATTATTATTATTATTATTATTATTATTATTATTATTATTATTATTAGATTGACCTAGCCTGCTTCAACCTGTGTATTCCAAAATCATAAATAAATTATAGACATTTAATACAGAATTTCTCTTAAGTTTAATTTTTATTATCCATACTTTGGGTATAGACTATTAATATATTACTATATTTTTTATATTATATTAATACACTATTCTTCGAGTTTATAAACATTTTGAAAAAGGAGTTAGCAAAATTTACCCTAAATAGGGTATAAATTTTGGAGTCAGTTACATGCCAGACTTGAAAGCTGTAAGTTTTATTATTATTATTATTATTATTATTATTATTATTATTATTATTATTATTATTATTATTATTATTATTATTATTATTATTATTATTATTATTATCGTCCTCCCCAACTTGGAGCTCACAACCAATTTCTTAAGCTAATAATGATTCAATTGCATGACTAATATTTGTTTATTATAAAACTATTAGTCCATAGTAAAGGAAATAAACTGTAGCCTAACTAATTTACTAATTCTATTTTATTCTAAACAATTTTTGTGAAACTTTTATAAACTTTAAATAATTATAAACAAGATAGACAACTAAAAATAATTGGTAATAATATATATATATATATATATATATATATATATATATATATATATATATTATATATATATATATATATATATATATATATATATATATATATATATATATATATATATATATTACCATTTTCGTTGTTTGCGGCATCCATGATGGGACCTCCAATCCAGTTGCCACTCTTACGGTACCCAAGTTCCAAGGATTCAAGAATAACCTGTATATATATATATATATATATATATATATATATATATATATATATATATATATATATATATATATATATATATATATATATATATATATATATATATATATTATATATATATATATATGTATATACGGACCATGATTTAAATATTAATATAAGAAAAATGTGTATCATATCCGAAAAACCTGGAGATCTTGTTAGTACGGAATTTTTTTTTTTTTTTTTTTTTAATTTTTTTTTTTTTTGCTCACTGACGAAAAGTATATGCCATCACTACAGTATCACAAAAATTTAAAGCTAGGACAATTGCCTTCCTTGATAGCAGTTGATACTCACCAAAAATAAAGTCTTTTATAATTTAAAGACTAGAAAGATTATAATTATAAATATATTCTCATACTTATAAATTCGGTGATAAAAAAAAAAAAGTTATTTTCTGGAAACGGCGACTAAAAAGCTTTCCAAAATATTACAAATATATTTTCGTGGCAGGAACTAAATATAGTAAATTTTAAAGTGAATTTGAAGAATTTTTTTCTTCTTTTGAAACCTCATAAGCTGGTGCAGAACAGCTTCTAAATTCAGGAAGATTATACTCAGTCTGAGAAAGAAAACGAAGGATTCTACAGAATAGAGATGAAAAGGATGGAAAAGCCCAGAATTCCAAAACTTACACCCTGCATACAAAACCCAAATACCTTTTTTGCTAAGATGTCGTCAATACAATGGTGGAAATGCGAGTCTATCTAACTCGATTTTCAATGTAATAATGAATTCCAGAGTTGTAAAAATAGAGTTTTTAGTCAGCTTTATAAGTCGTTTGGGATTAAACTCAAACTTTTCCGGAAGACTGGTAAGACTCCCAGATGCAAAGGAAGGACTCCATACAAGGGTGAGTATAGTATGAGTTAGTGTGTGAATGTACATCTTACAAACTAAACAAAATTCATTACTAAGCTGCTCTGAAGCTACCGTAGCAGCCATGATAGAAGGTTTTCATTAAGTTGAAATGAAGAGTCGAAAGATGGCTGCTGAAGTGCTTTTTTTATGAGAGTGAAATATTCACGATTTATTTTCTAACAATCAACACCTGAAAATAACTGAAAAAAAATTTGTTTGTGACATTTTTGCCACTTGCCCCAACGATTCGTTAGGACAACTTGTTTGACAAATGTCAATGCACAAGTAAATGATTTATTATTTATAGGTAAATAACTAATTAGAATTATAAATAATAAATGAGAGTATTACCTGTTGGCATTGATAATAATTCCACACCTTTCGACAATTACTTCTGGGTTCGGATCCCCAAAATCACAATTTAAATTTTCATCCGCTTGGTTCACTTGTCTCCTTTGTCGAAATACCTGTACAGGAATATATATATATATATATATATATATATATATAATATATATATATATATATTATATATATATATATATATATATATATATATATATAATATATATATATATATATATATATATATATATATATATATATTATATATATATAGGGCTCCGCATACGATATATATAAAATATTGACATCCGTTTATACATCACTAATATATATATATATATATATATATATATATATATATATATAATATATATATATATATATATATATATATATATATATATATATATATATATATATTTATATATTTTTTATTTTTATATTTATATATATATATAT
>SEYY01020995.1:42500-50000 GCA_009176605.1 Armadillidium nasatum
TATATATATATATATATATATATATATATATATATATATTATATATATATATATATATATATATATATATAATATATATATATATTTCTTTTGCTATTTCTGAAAATTCGGAGTTCATACAATAAAAGTCGCTTATGCACGGCTATTCTAAATTTTGTTTCATAAAAGCTACTTTTATCATTTAATAATAAATAATAATAATAATAATAATAATAATAAAAAGTCCATTCAGCTGAAAAAATTTTAGATTATAATTTAAAATTGTAAGTATATTATTAATATTTTTTAAATGAAAATGCCTACGACCCCATGTCACGTTTCATGCATACATAACAATAATAAAAATAATAAAAATTAAAAATTTTAATTAAAGGTAAAAGCAAAAAAAGTTACAACAAGAAATAAATAGTAACAAATAATAATGATTCTTATAATAATAATAATAATAATAATAATAATAATAATAATAATAATAATAATAATAATAATAATATTATTATTATTATTATTATTATTATATTAATATAGAGTATATTAATACAAATAATATATAAATTATTATTTTCTGCATAGTAACCAGAAGTTGTATACGTTGAATAGTATTAAAACATCTTTTCTAGATATTTTTCAAACAATTACCGAAATAGGGACCCCATGCTATAACCCTTTATTTATTTCAGAAAATTCATGTTAAACTTCGAAAAAATTCAATGTTCTATAATCGATAGAAAATGGTAAATAGAATTGGAAATCACACCTCTCTAAAAATTCATCTGAAATCTACAAAGTTAAAGTTACTAATATATTTGGAAAAAATCGAGGTTAAATCACAATCTAAATAAATATTAGGCTGTGGTTAAATCAAAACTTAGAAAATTTAATATTTTCAAAATCCAACCTCTTAACTCTTTCTATAAAATCCAAAGAATTTGTAATGTAACATTCCGAAATGTTTCCAATTATTTTAAATAACACTATGATGATAATTTTTGAGTGAAACACTCAGTATTTGATATAATAGGTCTTAATTAATGATATATTATTTTTTTTTTGTAACTTTGGTAGTCGGTAATTATGTGAAAGTTTTGGAAGATACGACTGTACAAATTTCTATATTCTAGTTTCGAAAGAAAGTGTTTTAAACTACAGGTTTTTTAATTGCCAAAATTTATGTATGTATGTATGTATAATAATAATAATATATAATAATAATAATAATAATAATAATAATAATAATAAAGCATTCGTTAATTTTTTTTTAATAAAATGAGAACAAAATTAACATATTTTGATTTCCTTCTCGTATGATATGTATAATCTTCCCTTATACCAACATCCAACAATATTTCCATTATCTTCGGATCACACCTTAATTCCCAGGTATCGTTGTTCCATTGTAAGAATATCTTGATGGAATCTTTTTCCATGCTCGTCACCAACAGCTCCTAAATTCTCCAGGATAAAATTCAAATGAGAGTACTTCAAGATTTGTATTTTGAGTGATATCCTAATCTTTGATAATTATGTAAGTCCGGGGCTCCCCGCAAGATCTTCCATGGGGTCTCATATATATATATATATATATATATATATATATATATATATATATATATATATATATATATATATATATATATATATATATATATATATATATATATATAATATATATATATATATATATTATTATATATTATAATAATTGCTTTGTTTTGTCTCTGAGGATTTCTTTCTCGTACAAGGGTGTACGTCTGGGCCCCCCCCTGCATCGCTGGGTTCAAGGAATCCGCGGGTGCCTTTTCGCAGTCACTGACTACCACGATTATCATAGGATACTATCTAGAATATACAAGACCCTTGCGAAACTAACAACATCCTTGGGCTGGACTATTCTTTACCAATGGACTCCTTCACATATAGGAATACTGGGAAATGAGATTGCAGATAGAGCAGCCAAACTGGCACACTCCCACACTAATGTGGAGGATTTCTCAATTGAAAGTGAAGAATATTACACAGAAACCAAACAGTTGCTAGACTTCCAACAGAATGATGAACTCAGTACATTCCTACAAACCCATAGTCTGGGTCAGATATACTCACTAGACTCCCCACCTCTCAAAACCAAATGTGATCGCAGAATAGCCACTGCTATCTTCCGACTTAAGACGGGACATTGTGGTTTAAACTCACATCTCCATCGCCTCAGAATATCAGATACTGATATTTGTCCTTCGTGCAAGAACAGTCCTGAAACTGTGACACACTACCTGTTTAACTGTTCTGCTTATTGTGTTCCAAGAGCTTCTCTCCGAAGTGATTTGGGTGCCCTGGGGGTCTCAACTTTCACAGTTCCAAATATCCTGGGTGGCCAGGGCATTCCATCTAAACAATTTCCAAAAATAATAACATGCTTAAAGAGATATCTATACTCAACCTCCCAAATCAACAGAATATAACTACTGACCGAGACTCTTTGACGACTTTACTGTAGTGTCTCCCTTTGTAAGCTTTACTCAAGAAAGAAAGAATCATCACTTCAAGGCCAAGACTCTCTTCTTGAGAGAGAGACCTTTATCAACAAGGTAACAAGGTAGGTACTACGATTCCGATATTTCTGGAAACTGGAAGACCTTCGGGCTTTGCTCACCAAAGGAAATATTTTTTTTTTTTAAATGGTGAAGATTAAACAGATTTCTAGCTGATCTTTCAATTTACTGTAAGACAAATATATCGAAAAGTTGACATATCAATTTTTCGATATATCTATGGCTAAAACTACGTATTAAATAATTTTATATATAATGTAATATTATAACCATAACTAACTTAACAACCAGACTTAACCTAATATAACCTATGTAATGTAATTGATAATTATTTTTATTCGATCCATAAAATTGATTAAGAGATATAAATATTAATGTTACTATATATATATATATATATATATATATATATATATATATATATATATATATATATATATATATATATATATATATATATATATATATATTATATATATATATATATATATATATATATATTAATATTTATTTTAATAATTATATAATAATAATTAAATTAACAGCATAGAACCATAAAATATTCGAAAAAATAATATAATATAGTTTACTAGTTTTATTTAAAATTTAAAAATTAAATGCAGTGAATTGATTTTATCAGTCGCATTTTCGTCATTTTCATATAAAAGTAATTTAAAATAGCTTGTATTTTTTTAAAAAAATTATAATTTAAATAACCTGCTTAATTAAGCTAATTAACTAATTATATTTACTTGTTTACTATATTTACTTATTAATTATCTCTTAGGCGAACAAGCTTACTAATAAAAACAAAGACTTTTAACTAAAAAAATAAAAAAATTGAATTTTTTAAAAATTTGATTCATAAATAAAAAAATCAAAAAAATCCCCAATCCTGATCAAAACATCGATAGATATTATCGATATATCGATAATCGTGAAAAACATATCGTCCCTTCGTCAATTTCGTCACTATTTTTGTTATTATAGCAACTTCAGCCCATTGTAATTTTATGGAAAGTAGTAAGCCAAAATATTTTGAATTTGTTTTTTCAATCTTACTTTACAAAATCTTTATTTACTGTTTCAGTAAGATTTTTTTACCTGTTGCCGGAATTTATTTAATTATTCGTTTTGAAATGTTTACTCTTAAACTTATAAATAATTTTAAAAGGTAAGTTTAGATGTCACATGGGTCTATTTTAATAAGTAATGTCATTTATGTTGAATACCTCGTCTTAGATTTAAATTTTCGCCGTGCATATATTTAACAATCATAATTAATTACACATGCAATTTATGAAGCTGAATTATAAACAAATATGTCAACTAAGCAAATATGCCAAACCATCTTACCAACACAACAAAAGATTATCGGCAATTGTTTAGTTCATGGTAGAAAATTAATATTTTTTAAACTATAGCATCTACTAATACAAATTGAATACAAATTAATTAAGGAGTCCTAATGAAGTCTGGTAAAAGAAGAAAAATAAAAAATATAAATGCATGGCATACCAATGTGTATATATATAGAGTGTGGAGCCCCTATACCCCCTAACCTGTTAGTGGAAGCAGTAGTAATTAATACTTGCTGGTTGGAAGTACTTTTTAAAATTTATTTATTTATTATTTGTTTACAGGGCCTCATTAAGACCTCAATTATTATCGCATTTCATAGATATAATTTAAAAAATATTCATTTTCTACTATGAATTAAATAATTACGAGATTGTCAAATAAACCCATCAAAAAGTACATGGCCTTTAAATACGGAGTTAATCAATTAATACCTTGATCATCCATATATTGATCTAACTCTTTCTTAAAGTTTGAAAGAGTTACTATAATTCATATCTTGAAAACCTTTCCAAAAATTAATCACTTGCTTAAAATATACTTTTTACCTCTAGATGGTATGCTTGCATATTTATTTTTTCATGACCCCTGGTCAGCATACTGTGCTGCGATCTAATGAAAATAATCTAGTCATATCAATATCATTTAGCAGATGAAAATATTTTTGTAAAGAGAAATTATTCCCCGGCAAGAACAAATCTTTCAGAAAATATCCCCAGCTTGTTTATCCAACTTTTATAACTTTTTTTTTTTTTTTTTTTTTTTTTTTTTTTTTTTTTTTTTTTTTTTTTTTTTTTTTAATAATAATAAAAAAAAAAATTTTTAATGTTTTGCACGAAATTACCTCCACCATAATAAAATAAATCTTAATTAATGAGCTCAATCTTGTGTACAGAATTCAATCAGTAATACAGGAAAAGCCCATTTAACGTGATTAATTAATCCCAATAATTGCCTGCACGAAATGAAATCACATAAAGTGAATTGAATAATCAATTGGAAATATTACAATTGATTCAGTAAATTTAAGTAGCAAAAAAAAAAAACATTTTTTTTAATGCATTTATTCAAATTAAATATGTATTTTCTTTAAAAAATATTTTTTTAAAAAAGAATTTATAAATGATTAGTTATATCATGTTTTTTCTCGTATTGTCATAATATCTACAGTAAGTGCTCATTGCTTTATTGATATTCCAGATCAGATTCCTTTGAAAAGTCATGCATGATCAGGATTGAATAAGATTTCTTTTGCACTTTCAGTGTGATAGAAGACATGATTAAGTTTCTAAATTGTTAGTTCTTTAATTGGCCTATCTGTACTCATTATTATTATCTTCTGCTTCATTTGGATGCTGCTCATCTAATTGAAGAAGACCATCTTCATCTAACTCTTTTGTACGTGAATTAAGTAATTGATGTAAATTTGAACAATCTACTTCATCAAAGCAAAGATCCTTCAACTAACAAAGTTACAGTATTTCATCAAAAATTATGTCAGTTTGTTTCTCAAAACCTATAAAGTCATTTGTACAGTGAGGTAGAACACGTTTCTCAAAACCTATAAAGTCATTTGTACAGTGAGGTAGAACACGCTTTCAAACAGATCTCATGTTAGATTCAGTGATTTCTTCTCATGACATCTAAAAATTTTAAGTTGCTTGTCATATGTTGTATTTTAATAATTTGCAGACTAGTTGCCATTTTTCATATTGCATTAATTGGGAAACGTGTCATACTAATCAGGAAAGGGTAACATTTGTTTGAATTATCCTAATTGCAGATTGCAGGTATCAGAGTTACATTAAGTGTAGTTTTCCAGTATAATATAACCTCTATAGACTTTATTGTAATTAACATTATAGATTATCATTCCTGACATTTTGTTAACTTAATTCTTTTCTTTTAATCAATTACTCCAATACTTTCAAATTACTACAGATAATAAATCATAAATAATTTTCTGTATCTACTGACTCTAAGCTTATTCTTATTAGAATAACCTGTGAAGAAACTTACACTTTTTAAAAATTAATTTATCACTTTCAGTCCAATCAAAAAGTTTATTTAAATCTTGTTAAATCTTCATACATCTCTTTTTAAAGGCATCCACTTTTGGGGTCTCTCTGAGATTTCTGTAGGGAAATTTTGTCAAAAATTTTTTTTACCTTTCAACCTATATCAAACATTCATCAAAATACATAATTGATCAAGTCCTTGATATTGATTTCAAAATATATTTCCTTATCTCCACTTTATAGTACTTGTTTTGTGCCAAAATTTGTCCCAGTATCTCAGAAATGTTAATAATGTTCTATGAATTTTAAAAGTTGAATGCTTTTGTTTTCTTTAAACTATCTAAAAACAAATCTTATTTTCTTATCAAAATTTAATAGTCCTTTTAAAAAACATTATTATTCTGGTAAAATGTTAAAAATAATTTTTTTTTTACTGATTCAATCATTATGAAATTTCATAGAAGCTAGAACTGGGTGAATTACATAACTTTTTATATATAGAATTTTTTCTATATACCCCCCCCCCCTCCTAATAAAAAGTTAAAAAGATTTTTAAGCTAACATGATGTGCCCAGAAGTTACATACAAAAAAATTACCAAAATAAATATGGTCAACTCTGGCAACACTGTGTCCCAAAAGTTTTATATAGAGTGGATAAATATTAATAATTAAAAGTAATTTTTTGTTTTCAGTTGTTTTTTTTTTTTTTTTTTTTTTTTTTAAGCACTTGTAGTTACTACAAAATTTTGCCATAAAAAGATTTTTTCTTCTAAAATGTATGTAATGTTTAAGAATTCATTATTCATTTTCACAGTATTTATAGAAATCATCTATAAAATCATAGGAATTAAGTACAAGCAAATATTAGTCATCACTGAGGAACTCAGTGCTCAGTTCCTAATGGTATTTTTAGTATACGAAGGAGTTTGTGCCATGCTGGGAAAATGTTAACAGCATAGGCCAGCTTAATATCATTAGCAAACTTAGAAATTAAAATTTTATTTCCTTATTCAAGTCTCTAATATAGATTAGGAATAGAAGTGCTCACCACAGAACACGAGGAACCTCACTCTTCACCTCCTGTGATGATTTATTGACATTTAATATAATATTACACTTTTTCTTGTTTTTCAAACACTTGTGTTCAATTATGTACTACCCTTCCTGAACTATACTGAGATAACTTGTGGGTCAACACTTAATGGGATACCTTACCAAAAGCAATATTAATTTGCTTTCCTTCTTTTTTTTTTTTTTTCTTTCATTGACTCATTAAAATGGTCCATAAATCCAAAAGATTTGTCTGACATGATTTACTTCCTAAAATTATGTTGAGAGTCAAAAATTTGACTAGATATTGACTAGATTTTTGGCTAGATATTTTTACATTCAATGATGGGTGGCAATAAACATGTTAACTTATTTGACATATTCTTTACATATCATAGGGTGCCACATGATTTAAAATCCCAAAAGTTCAAAACTACAGAAATTATTTTTATAAATATGCTTCAACATTAACTAAGTTTTCTACCAAAAATTATAATATTTTTTGTTTACACCAATGTAATTT
>SEYY01020995.1:55000-67500 GCA_009176605.1 Armadillidium nasatum
ATTATAACTTAAAGGATACAAAAATAGATTAGGAATTGAACGGTACGAAGATCCACACCACAGCCAAGTTATTTGTAATGCATACTGTATGCATGTTTACTTTTTCCAGAGAATGTCTTAAATTTTTAACTTTTAAAGGAATAAACCTATCAAGTTTTTATGGGTGTTCTTTTTTAAGGATTAAATGTCCATTTAAAATTGTTTGATTTTTTAAATCTGTGAAGGTATATTCTTACTCTAAAACCTTAATTAGGATATCCATTTTATTATTATTTTAAGGTCTTCCACCTTCTAAAGTAATTTTCTTTTTGTTAAAGGTGTCAGACAACCACGTAATTAAGTATATTCCTCCTGAAGAACTTGAGAAAAATGATTTTAAATTAAAACGCAGAGTGCAGCGGAAAGATAGACCTCTTGGTGCTTTAATTGTAGGAACAGGTGCTGCAAGTCCCACACAGGTTAGTCAGTTTTTATTATATTTGATTCATATTTCAGGTTTTAAGTCTAAGAATAGTAATATATTTAAAATGCAGTGAAAAGTAAAATTACCATTGGGCAATGTAAAGGTATTATTTTTATCTTGCAAAAACTCAACAGATCTGGGCATTAATTTTAATTATATTTTTAGTTTACCAAAGAATATTTTAACCTGTTTCAAGAGGCTGGTGTAATGCCTAAAAGAAGACTTACAAAGTTTTTAATAACACCAAATGCAAAATTACCGCCTGGTTTTCCTCTGTATGCAGCACACTTTCGACCTGGAGATGTGGTTGACTGCGCAGGCATAACGTAAGAACTTACAAAAGCTTTGCATGATAATATAATATTTCTATATATGATTGTATTTGTTTTCCATTCGATTTTAAAATGTATTGTGAGCATATTTTTCCTTTTGTAGTACAGATCGAGGTTTTCAAGGAGTAATGAAAAGATGGCAATTCAAGGGCGGACCAGCAACTCATGGGAACACAAAATCACATAGAAGACCAGGAAATATTGGAGGTGGTGGAGGGGCCAAGGCCCGTGTATGGCCAGGGACAAAAATGCCGGGTCATATGGGTCGTCACCGTCGTACGCTTGTCGGACAGAAAGTAAGTAAAGATAGAGAGGATAATAATGGAATGAAGTGAAAGTCTATGAAATTTATTATTCATTTGACAATAAGTTTCAGTATATTAAGAATTGCAAGTTTTTCCAGTCTTTAGCCATCGATGTAACTTGTATGCTTTGTTTTAATGTGAAAGATTTAAATTTTTTTTAAAAAACAATTTGATATATATATATATATATATATATATATATATATATATATATATATATATATATATATATATATATATATATATATATATATATATATATATATATATATATATATATATATATATATATATATATATCCTCAGGTGGCAAAGCTAGAGACCTACCTATTTCCACCAGTTGGTGAATTGTTAGAAATCTGGTCGCTAATGGCCGACGTGACCCGATACACGGCGTTTAAAAGTGTGCAATTCAAAGGAAGTTGGGGAAACAGATAAAGGGAGTATGTTTCAGACTTTACCAGTAGAGTACATGTAAGATTGAGCATAGCGGTTAAGTCTGGGGTCGGAGAGTTGGACAGAGAAAGGATGAGTGTAGAAAGTCGTGTTCAGAAGAGCAGTGTCCGTTGTAATAGCGTTAGTATAGAGAGAATGACGCAACAATTCGACAGGAAGAAAGAGACTGGAGAGAGTTAGTAAGAGCAAAAGAGATTATAAGACGAAAATCCGTAGACTCTACCTTTTTGAGAAGAGCTGTCTGTGTGGAGCCATCCCAGATTTGTGAGGCGTATTCCATACATACAGGGGCGAACAGCATCCCTATAAAGAGCAAGCAACTGGAGTAAAAGAAGTAATGTTATACGTCTTCTTAGTATTAAGCTCAGAGAGAGCAGAAATGACATCTTTAGAAGAAATTACAATATTAGGCATAAATAGTTGGAGGAGGAGGAGGAAGAATAGCTCCGGAATCATCAAAGGTTGAGTTAGAGGCAAACGTTAGAGCGGATAGTTCAGCTTTAATAGAAGGCAAAACGGCAGTTGTAACATCAGAAGAAACTAGAAGAGGGAAAGAGGAAGAAGCAAAGTTAGTTGACATTTTTTTTTTTTTGCAAAATGCCAGATAGAGCGAGAGAAAGAGGAACCAAAAGATTATTGCATTTACGTCGGAGAAAAAGAGTTTTTGGTATCTCTAAGAATAGATTTAGCACGATTCCAGGATAAAATATAAGTTGCAAGAGTTTCTAGAGTTTGAAGAGACGGTAATCCCTGAAGGCAGCATCCCTGCGGCGGATAGCGCGAGAACAAGTAGAGTTGAACCCAAGGGTTAGTTGAAGGGAAAGAATGTAGAGTGTACACCTCTATGCCAGAGAGAATCACCTCTGTTATGCGCTCAGCACACTCCGAGGGACCTCTCCCACGAAAGTAGTAATCATGCCATGTGAAATCAGAGAAGTACAACCGCAAGTCAGACCAGTTAGCAGCACCGAAGTGTCAGAAGCGTCTCGGAAGTCTTGAAGAGACAGAACAAGAAACGGAGATAAGGTGAACAGATGAACTCGGAGGAGGATAGAGTTTAATAGTATTAGGAGAAGGATTAGTGGTTAAGAAAAGATAAAGTATGTTGAGTTCATCACCAAGACGGGTAGGTAGTTGCACCAACTGCTCAAGGTTGTTCTGGATAAAGTCGTAGGCGAGTTCACCAGCTGGATCATGAGAACCATATGAAAGCCATTGGCGGTGGTGAACATTGAAGTTGCCTAAAATGATGATTTCGGAGAAAGAAGAATGAATGCTCTATTTTGGAGTTTAAATAATCAAAGAATTTTTTATAGTCAGTAGAATTAATAGATAAATAGACAGAACAAATAAATTTAGTAGTAGAATTGCAAGAACTTAGCCATAAAGTAGAGAATTAAGAAGACTGTTGTGCACATAGGTGGCAACATCAGCCTTTGGCTGAAAATTGAGGATAGGGACAGTAGGAGGTAACAGAATAAGGTTTGGTGTCAGCGTACTCAAGCACCTGAGTTTCGGTTAAGAAGAGAGGTATTCGACAAAGGGAAAATAAGAAAAAAGACCGCGAATGTTGCAAAAATTAATGAAAAAAAAAAGGATCATACATCGGGTCAAGAAGGATGCAGGGTCCTGGTGGCACCAAAATCCCAATATATATATATATATATATATATATATATATATATATATATATATAATATATATATATATATATATATATATATATATATATATATATATATATATATATATATATATATATATATATATATATATATATCGCGCACTCCCGTTTACAATATATTTGCTCCATATTGAAGCTCAGATTTATGTATTTAAGAATGGTCTATTTTATTTTAATTAAATTTCGTATAAGTATACTGTCGAGATTTTGAAAGCAATAAGGCAGTCGATAACTGATTCGAACATAAACGGGTCAGTTGACTTTCCAACGGGTATGAAGTGAGAAATAAAAAAAAGCATAAGTCATACATAATTCATGCTATAAAAAAAAAAAAAGTACACAAATTTGTGATGTATAAACAGATTTTGAAGAGCTCTGCTTTTTGATTGATACAAATAATGAACATCTCTTCGCCGAGAGGATGGAACTGTTCCTGCATAAGACAAGGTGGAACATTATATAAAGATGTGGTTAGAAGAAAGAGAGTAATAGCTTATGAAAACGTAAGAAAAAGTCTTGAATGTTGGATTCATCCTAGATTATCAGGGATATGATTGTTCTTAAGGATAGAAAATTAATAACCAGATTTCACTAATTGTATCGTGCGAACAAGAAGGAAAGCCATTGATGACAGAACATAATCATACATAAATGATAATTTTAGAGAAAGAAAACTAGAGGGTGTTTTTCAGTTTGGAGTTTGGCTAGTGTTGTTAGCCGATAGAATTGAGAGACGGATAGATGAGAAGCTTAGTAATAGATCAGTAAGAGTCAAAGTTAGAGGGTAGAAATTTCCAAAGTACTCCAAATCGCTTATAAATGCACATCCATATATGGTTGAGGTTATGATCGAGATGAAATTTAGAGCAAAGTCATGTTCAATAAATAGAAAAAATCCATTGTGGAATTATGAAACCACCAAAAATATTTAAGTCCTAGTTTATTTTATTTTTTTTCAATGTGTGTGCCATTATTTTTAGTTTGTGTTTAACGTTTCGTTTTAACTTTTCAAAGGTTCTACGTGTAAATACCAAATACAACGTTATATGGGTGATGGGAAGAGCTGTTCCAGGAGAGATTGGCAATTACGTTATCATTTATGATACTATGCTACCTCTTCGAAGAAAATCCCAAGAGAAGGCAAAGCTCCTTTTCCCAACATATTTTCCAGATGAGGAAGAATTACCAGAAAATTTATTTGATGAGAGCATCCATGATTTTAGGCTTCCTTCTATAACATTTGCAGAGGATGAAAAATAATATATTACATTTTTATTGTTGTAAATTATTTAACAATTATTAAACATTTATATACACAATCTCAGTCTTTATCCACACTAAGTTAAAATTTATTCTGCATAATTAAATTATACACAAGTTTTGTTTTTTAAAATCATTACTTTGTAACTTGGTGCATTCCATGAGCCAAATGACCAACATTTTTTGATGTAACACCTGCAACACTAATTCTCCCATCTTTTGTTAAATAAATTGAAAATTCTTTTGTTAAGCGTTCAACCTGTTGGTAAATAAGATTTTTAGTGAATTTTCAGGTCAAAATTTTTTTCCATATATAATGAATATATAAAAAAAAAATCCACTATCATTAACAATTATTTTATGATATTTCGGCATGGAACAACAAAAAAAAAAATGTACCTGATCGGGTTTCATTCCAGTAAAACAGAACATTCCAATTTGATCTGTGATATGAGACCAATCCTTTGAAGATCCTTCCTTTTTAAGATTATCTCGCAATTGAGTTCTCATGTTAATAATGCGGTCAGCCATTCCTTTCACGTCTTGTAGCCATTCTTTCCTAAAAAAAAAAAAAAAAAAAAGTATATGAAAATAAATCAATTCAACAAATTTAGGCGCTGACTATACAAATTCAGATATTTTCTTCACAATTTAATGAATTATTTCAATGTAGTCTAAAAATTATAATTAAAATTTCACGTTAGAATTTTAACACTACCAATAAATATAAACAAACCTTAATTCTGGTGTTCCCAAAATAGTTGACACAATTCTAGCTCCATTGACGGGGGGATTTGAATACATAGGTCGAACAAGAATCTTTATTTGAGACATGACACGATCAGCTTCATTTTTATCTTGACAAATGACGCTAAAGGCTCCAGCTCTCTCTCCTGAAATCAACAGTTATAAGTTTGAAGTTTTTGCAATCATCATAAGTAGATTTTTCTTTTGAATTTTGTATTATAACAATAATTAAAAAATTTGAATACCATAGAGTCCCATGTTTTTGGCAAA
The DNA here is from genome assembly GCA_009176605.1 of Armadillidium nasatum. NCBI lineage: Eukaryota > Metazoa > Arthropoda > Malacostraca > Isopoda > Armadillidiidae > Armadillidium > Armadillidium nasatum. Next base: position 60,518 of record SEYY01020995.1, read on the forward strand.
TGACTGAGCCAACAAAATTTTATGACCATCTTGTAAGAATTTCCTAACAGCAAAAGCATCGTTATCCACACTACCTGAGGCAAAGCCCTGGTATAAAACGAATATAAAAATGTAAAGGATGTCTTCGTAATTGTATGAAACGATATAAGCAAAAATTATACGGTTTACACAGAATAGTTGAAATTATTAATAGAATACCCAACTTCGTACCACTTACTTGATATGCCATGTCAAAGAATACTAACAAGTTCTTCTTTTTGATAACCTGACTCAACTCTTCCCATTGTTCCTTTTTGGGATCCACTCCAGTTGGATTGTGAGCACAAGCATGAAGAAGTATAAGACTACCACTGGGTATGTTCTGAAAATAAACTTGAACATGTAATTTACAGTGCTTCCTACCCTTAAGACATTTATAAAATTTAATTTTACAATTAATGTGAACAACTCCCCATCATTGACAGAGTTTTCAACAATAAAACTGGTATTTTATCCTTAATACTTCTCCCTTTTTTTCTCATGTATCTTAAATCTAGAACTAAGAATACAATCTGTAACCAAAAACAGTAACTATAAACTTAAATAAGGAATTTTGTGTCTATTTATAATTGAAAACAAAACTTAAGTCCTTACAGCGCATAGGGTCATATAAATACTATAAAACTAATGTACAAGTTCTCTAACAAAAAAAAAAAGTATAACTTTGCCTTAACTATTTATGTTCCTAAACAAAGAAAAAAATAAGAGAAAATAGACAAAGGAACTATTTTATCTATAAATTACCAAAATAAATAAACGAATAATTATCTCCAAGGAATAATCGATGTCGAATCAAATGTGTAGCCTATTATAAATAGAAGCTCTCCCTAATGTGCGCACAATAGACAAATTTTCTAAATATATGTGAGACTTACACTTTGTTTCCCAGTAAACATTAATTAATATTCTTCAACTTCTGTCTACAATACTTTATTCGAATTCGCAGGTTTCCTTTTATTATTCTTTAATAAAAGCAATGTTATTTATTTGAGTAACTAATAATAATATTTGAAGCCGTGGTCTCTCTGTCCTTTTTAATCTATTATTATAAGTGTCTCCCATAAAAGGAAAACTATTTATAGTCATAAATTTAGGTAAATGTTCCCTAACCACTACTCCACAGAATCAAGTAATCGTCATCGCTTGAGCCTTTACCTCTACTTGTAATGTTTTGTTCCTAAAGCTACTACTGCTGAGATCTACTGACATCCATCTGTAGAAATATAAGATTATTTAATCAATATTATACTCTTTACTTTTCTCTCTCTCTTCCTTCCCTTCATTGTTCACATACTTAAAGATCTCATTACCTTTAACACCCTTCTTTGTAAAGACATCTGTCAACTGTTCCTTTGTATTAATCCATTCAATTTCTGATATTTCTCTTCTGTCTTTCATCTCCTTTAAAGAGGCTATGTCAATTCTCCAATCTTCTACTAAGTACTTCATTAGAAGAATTTATGGCTTTTTCTAATGTCTTACTATCTATCTTTATTATAATCTTTACTTCATCCTCCTTATTAATCTCCTCCCAAATATTTTTCAAATATATATGCCATTTCCTGCTCCATTTTTCTCCTAAACTCAGTGCTTCAGTCTCTATTGTCGATATAGCAACATTTTTGCTACCTTAGATTTCCATAAAAATGGACAAACATTAGTTTTTTCATTCTTAATAATAATAATGAGGAAGCTTATCTTCGAGTTGCCATCTCCTGCTTTATTGAAAGATGCATCTGCATAGTCTTCCATTCTTAACTTGATTCCATTTAACCTATGTTCATGACTATTTTAATTTCCTTCTCTTCCACTCTGTTTACAATCTTAATCAAGTTTCTCACATCACTTAACCTTTCTTTTTTGAAACTTTAGCTCAAAAACTCACTCCACTGTCGATTCCGGTTTTGTATGTTGAGCCAACCAATTTAATCTTCCTACCATGGCTCTATACTCCGTCATCCCTTCTGAATTAAGTTCCCTCTCCTCTCTGAACTGCTTTATTTCTGGACATTCATCTGCTTTACATATTGTTTTTCATCTAACTCTACATTGTCCTTTTTGTTCTACATTTATTCCTATGTATTTAGATTTTATTTTTTCTTCTGATTCAACTTTAATCCTGTTTTTAAATTTTTATTTTATAATTTTTTCTTAAAAATCATCATCTCCACCATAGCAGAAATCATCCACATGGGAACAAATAATCCGCTCAGTTTGTTTTTCTATTTCATCTTGGAGAGTATATTTGGCTCCCACAATTAAACAGCTGTTCACTCTGAATAGAAGAGGGTATAGCAGAAATATTTATAAGCAAATATACGTAAATTAATCGTCCCATCATATATATATATATATCACTTTCTTTTACACTGTCCCTCCAACTGTCGCCCCAAAATCTTCTGGGGCATCACTTCTTTGAAAGATCTCTGGACGAGACCGACTGCGGCGGGAGGCTTCATTAGCGAAGTGTGGCCGCCTCAACAGGGGGTGGTCAGGGGGTGAGAAGGTAAAAAAAAAAAAAAAAAAAAAAAATATATATATATATATATATATATATATATATATATATATATATATATATATATATATATATATATATATATATATATATATATATATATATATATATATATATATATATATATATATACTCACATTTATATCTTCAAGGGCTCCCTTGAAATCAAAGCCACAAGTGTTGGCATCATAGTATCGATACTGTTTTATATCCATGTTTACGTGCTTGAAGATAGGAACGTGATTTCCCCATGTAGGTGCTGGAACCCACACAACCTACGAATAAATACGTTTATATGTATACACATTTCCATTAACACAAAAGAAATTCCAATATTTCATATCCATTAATGTGTTCAGTAATAGTAAATAATCAGTAAAATAATTTATATTATCAATTTCAAGGAAAAAAAGAAGTTATATTAAAGTATATGAGAAAAAATATTTTAAAATAATATTTCCCGAAATATTAAAAGTAAATGAAATATAATAAAAATTTTTAATTAAAGTTTTAGCAAACATTTCTTGATGATAAGTAAAAAAAAAAACGTATGATAACCTTAGGTCCTGGGAAGAATTTTGATAGAAAGGCTGAACCAATACGCAAACTTCCTGTTCCAGAAATACCTTGAACTGTTGCATTCTAAATAGAAGAAAGAAAAAAAAAAAAATCATATATTTGAAAAAGGAATACATAAATAGTATTGCATATTTCATATTACTTTCCTAGTAAAATAAAATTAATGTTAAAAGCTCTTAATTACTTATCATAAAATAAATTATAATAATTTTATATGAAATTATAAACTTACCAAACCATCAGCAACCCACGGATTTCCTTCTCCAAGAGCTAGGTTAATTGCATGTTTTGTGAACTCTCCCAGTCCTGATATTGGCAAATATTCCTTGTCCAATTGTTTTTTCCATTATAATTTTTTTTTCGGCCTATATATATATATATATATATATATATATATATATATATATATATATATATATATATATATATATATATATATATATATATATATATATATATATATATATATATATATATATATATATATATATATATATATATATATATATATATATATATATATATATATATATATATATATATATATATATATATATATATATATATATATATATATATATATATATATATATATATATATATATAATCTTTGCTGTTATTTAAAAATTCCTCCAGATCTATAACTACCACCTTTTCAAGCCTTTTTGCTATGCCCAATCCTATTGCTGGTCTTCTAAAAATTCTTATCATATGGGCTCTTTTTTTTTTTTTTTTTTTTTTTGATTCATCGCCAATAAAATTCTTTAATTTTAAAATCTATGATAATCAAACTAATTGTGTAACTTTTCATTTTTCTTTTACATTGTCTCTTAGTATTATTTTCTTTTCTATCCAGACACTATCCCTTTACTAAAGGAGTCTCATTTGCTCTTTGTTTATTCTTTTACAAAATTTCTCCTGAAGGTTACTAATTTTTCTAATTTTTATTTTGTTCCACCTACTTTAATGTCAACTAAGTATCCATTGCTGCACTCCCAATAACCCAAGAAGTTTAACTTATTATTTTTCAGTTAATATTTCAGTTGAATGTTTTGCACTTATTTGTCTTATCTTATATACATGTCTTCTCCAAAACAAAACTATCTTTAAGTTTTTGTGATTGATTATCTTGTCAGAATTTAATATATACCTTACATCCTGGATATACCTAACTCTTTGATGTTTTCCATAATTCCTCACATTCCATAACTTAAATACCGTTTGGTATCCATTATACTTTCTCATAATGGTAATTTGTACAAATCCGGAATATTACCACACTTACATATTCCTTTCTTTTTCTTTCCATATTTCCTAATTCTAATTTTCATTTTCAGTTCGTTGGCTAATTGTTTGCACAGTATTTTGACAATAAAAATAACCAAAAATTTGGCCCCTTTTTCTTTATGTTCTTGAAGCACTTTTTTTTTAATCTCCTCTGGTGGGCAAAGGCCAGAGGCCTATCAAATTCCACCAGAGTTGGAGGGGTCAGAATCACCGTCTATTAACGGCTAACATGTCCCAATACATGGCGTTTGAAGGTGTAAGGCTGTAAATTAAAGGAAGTTGGGAAAATAGATATATGTAGTGTTTCAGACTTACCAGTTGAGTACATGTAAGATTGAGCATAGGGTTAGTTTGGAGTCAAAAAGTTGTATGGAGAAAGTATGAGACTGTGTTGAAAGGCATGTCACATGAGCCCTTTTCAGCGGAGGAGGTATGCAACAGGAGAGTTCAGAAGAGCAGTGTCCATTGTAATAGCTATGGTATAAAGAGAGTGAAGCAACAATTCTACAGGCATAAAGAGACTGCAAAGAGTTAGTGAGAGCGAAAGAGTTATGATGAAAAGCCCTAGAGTCCACTTTTTACAGGAGAGCTGTATCAGTGAAACCAACCTAGATGTGTGAGGCATTCTTTATACAAGAGCGAACAACAACCCTATAAAGAGCAACCAACTGTGGTGGCATGAAGAAATTATGAAGACACCTCAGAATACCTAACCTCCCAGAAGCCTATCTACAAAGAGAAGTAATGTGATCCTTTCAAGAGAGATCATGAGAAAAAGAAACTGAAAATATTAATGATAGATGAAGGTTTGAGTTGTGTGTTATTGAAAAAATCATAGCTGTGTGGAAAGTTGTGACCTGTAGAAAGATGGGGGAACTGAGTTTTTCAGGCATTAAAAATAACCGTGTCTTTCCAGCCCCAATTTGAAATATGAGAAAAATCGGGAGTCAATTGCTGCAAGTCCACCCTATTTGCATCAATTAACTGCTGTTAGGAGGGACGTCCTTCAAACTGAAAAGAGTAATGAAAGGTAGAATCATTGGCATAGGAGTGGACAGGTGATGAAGTAAAAGGTCATTGATGAAGAGTAGAAAATGTGTTGGGATTGGGCAGATCCCTGAGGAGCACCACTATTTATAGATTTAAAGTAAAAACAGTGGCCATCTACAACAGCTGCTAAATAATGACCGGAAAGGAAATCAAAGAGTTCACAGAGACTGGATTTCCAAAAGAAGGAAGTTTTGAAATCAAAGCTTTGTGCCAGACTGTAATGAAGGCTTTGAATATGTTCAGAGCCACATCGAAAGATTTACTGATGGACCAAGCATCAGAGAGAAGGGATAGAAGACCACCAGTAGTGCACTCTTTATAAAAAGCCATACTGGCGATCAGAGAGAAGATTAAAAGAACTGAGATGTTTCCAAATCTTCCTGTTAAGGATAGATTCAGAAACTTTACAAAGAACAGAGGTTAAAGAAATAGGACAATAGTTAGAGGTTTGAGAGAGGGTTCTCCTTCCTCAGCACAGGTTGAATGAGTTCACGTTTCCAGAAGGAGGAGAAAATTGAAAGTAGAAAGACAGAGACAAAATAGTTTAGTTCTCATTTATTTCAAATTAAGAAGTAAACTACAACTGGCTAGAGAGGTACTGAATACTAATTATCGTTTTATTTATATTATAGTTCATATTGTATTAACTGTTTTTGTTTACTATTACTATGTACCCTGTTTGTACATTTAATTATGAAATTGTTTAAGTTGTAGGGTTAGATTGAAGAGATAAAGCAAAATAAGTGTCAGAAAAAATTATAAGTCTTGAAGAATATACAATATAGTCCACAAGAACAATTTTTTTTTTTTTTTTTTGTTCTTAATTTTCTTTTCTTTGACATACAACTAGTAGATCACAGCAAACTAATCTACCATAAACTGGGAAATAAGTGAGTAGATGTAATTTCTTTACAAAAAGGTCAAATGAATTTAGCATTAAATTCAATTATATGTTATCTGGGACTTTTTATTACATCAAATTTTACTTTCTCCCAGCAGAATTGTTACTTCCTTCTTATACCCCTGCAATTAAAATGAACTCTGCTCTTGAACTCTTCAGTTCCTTAACCTTTTCAAAAAGAGCAGAAATGACTCACTAGAACAAAATTGTAGCTAGCATTCCTAAAATACATGGTTATTTTTGAAGGATTCTTGAGTTAAATGATATGCATTAATAAGGAAAAACTATTAAACTGGAACTGGTTGAATATTTTAAATATAATTATATTATATATATATATATATATATATATATATATATATATATATATATATATATATATATATATATATATATATATATATATATATATATATATATATATATATATATATATATATATATATATATATATATATATGGTTAAATCTAAGTCTACAGTTGAGGAGAGTGAGAGAGATGTGTTTTATACTCTCTTTATATAGTATTTGGTTTAAAAGAAAGTGTTCATATTATATATATATATATATATATATATATATATATATATATATATATATATATATATAT